>APFE030437411.1:891-13892 GCA_000404065.3 Pinus taeda | reverse complement strand
AGAGCTAGTGATACTAAATTCGAATTTTAATTCAAGAACAAATTAAAATTGGAATATATCTTGAAATACTATCTATAGCAATGCTATTTTTAGCATTTTTATTTTTTGCATACCTTGTTGCTATTTTCAACACTGGTACCTAAAATGCTATTTATATAATTTCTATTTTTAGCATTTCTTGTTGCTATTTTCAACAATATTAGCTCCAAATATATATGGGAGGGAAGAACAAAAACCTAGAGTGATAGAGGTGGAGACATAAAGGGAGTGACAAATAAGAGATGGAGATAAAGTGAGGGAGAGAGAAGAGAAGGAGTGAAGAGAGAGAGAAGGAGAGGAGAGAGGGAGGGAGAGAAGGGTAAGAGAGAGAGAGAGAGAGAGAGAGAGAGAGAGAGAGAGAGAGAGAGAGAGAGAGTGGAGAAAGAGAGCGAGAGATGAGGGGGGGAGATAGAGGAGGGGGGAGAGAAAGGGAGAGAGATGAAGGAAGAGAGAGACGACTTGAGAGAGAGAAGGAAGGAGGGAGGGAGAGAGAGAGATGGAGTTTTAGGGGGAGAGAGAGGGATGTAAGAAGAAATACAAAGAGAGAGAAATGTGGAGACAGAGAGGGAGTGACAAGGGAGATGGAGAGAGAGGGATATAGGAGCACAGGAGGGAAGAGAGATAGAAGGGGAGATAAAGGAAGAGAAGGGGAAGAGAGAGAGAGAGAGAGGGAGAGGGAGAGGGACGGAGATATCGTTAGATATGAAGAAACAATGTGTATGTTTGTGGCGTGATATAGAGATATAAAGAAGGAGGGACAGGGGAGATACAGATACATATGGAAGGGGGACAGAGGGAAGAAGAGAGAGATACAGAGAGGGAGAGAGGGAGAGATAGATAGATATGAAGAGTGTGTATGTGTGTGTGTTGGGAGGGGTGAGATATAAAGACAAAGAAGGAGAGATGTAAGGAAATATAAATACATATGGACGGGGGGTAGAAAGGGAACAATATTTCTTGCAATAGATGCGTCGATTTCAATGTAGATGCTGATTTCTAATCCTATTTAGTTTTTTTTGCTAGATGCATTGAATATTTATGTGTAAATGTTGATTTCTAATTCTATTTGATTGCTTGCTTTAGATGCATTGATTTCATTAAATATGTTAATTTCTAATCATTTTTTATTGCTTGCATTAGATGGATTGATTTCAGTGTAGATGTTGATTGCTAGCACTAGATGCATTGATTTCAGTGTAGATGTTAATTTCTAATCTTATATTATTGCTTGCATTAGAAGCATTCATTTCAGTGTAGATGTTAATTTCTAATCCTATTTGAGTGTTTGCATTAGATGCATTGATTTCAGTGTAGATGTTGATTTCTCATCCTATTTGATTGTTTGCATTAAAGGCATTGATTTTAGTGAAGATGTTGATTTCTAATTTGATGTAACTAGATGTATGGTGTACATTAATTTCAGGGGAACTATATTAACATTGTGCATTGATTTCAGTGTAAGCACAAAAAATTATTAACGATGTGCATTGATTTCTACGTTACAGTAATTCAACCATATATAAAATACTTGAATTTTCATCTCAAATAAAATGTTCACTTAACTTAAATGTTTGTTTCTTGAAACTGTAAACAATTTGTAATTAACTACAATCTTATTATTCTCATTTTCCATGCTTCATATTGGATTGTAAAAAGTGCAACAAATAGAACGAACGAACACACACACACACACACACACACATACCATGTTATGACTAAACTCTTGTAGATAACCTCAAATGAAATCAAATGAAATAAAACTTATTTGTAACTTTTACATCTCCACATATTTTAAAATTGAATAAAACTTATTTCAACCATAAGGAATTGATTGAAATAATTGGATAGCTAAGTAAATTTATGAAATTTGATAACATTGTAAATAATTATAGAAATGTTATCATATATTGTTTTTTGACCTATATTAAATTCCAATACGATTGACTTATATCATGTTATGACTAAGCTCTTGTAGAAGACCTTGAAAGAAATAATATTGAATAAAACTTATTTGTTGTTTACATTATATCTTTTAAAATTGAATAAAACTTATTTCAATCCTATTTGTGTTTTTTAATTCAACCTTGAGATAAGAAATTGATTGAAACACTTAAAAAAGTTGACCATGCAATGATATATGGGTGGGTCACAAAAAATTTCATATATAGATTTTTTATTGTAATATGGATGACTTTAGAATTCAGATATTTATTTTTAAAATTGAATTGTAATAACATACATGTTGATTGCACTAAAAAACACTTTTTGCAAGCCAATATGAAGCATATTTGTAATTCTTTCCATGCTCAATATTAAATTGTTGCATGCTATATATTTTAGTTCATTTTAAGTATCAAAGT
The DNA here is from genome assembly GCA_000404065.3 of Pinus taeda. Taxonomy (NCBI): domain Eukaryota; kingdom Viridiplantae; phylum Streptophyta; class Pinopsida; order Pinales; family Pinaceae; genus Pinus; species Pinus taeda. Next base: position 11,493 of record APFE030437411.1, on the reverse strand, counting down.
GACTTGCATCATAATAATATTGTACTTATATCATGATGTGACTAAGCTCTTGTAGATGACCTCAAAGAAATAAAACAAAATAAAGTTATTTGTTGTTTACAAGACATCTTCTTAAATTGGATAAAATTTATTTCAATCATATTCGTATTTTTTAATTGAACCTTGAGATAAGGAATTGATTGAAATATACTTAAAAGAGTTGGCCATGCAATGGTATATGGGTGGGTCACAAAATTTTCCATCTATATATTTTCTAAATTATTATATAGATGACTTTATAATTCAAATAATTTATTTTTAAAATCATTGTAATAACATACATGTTGATTGCACTAAAATGCACTTTTTACAAGCCAAAATGAAGTATATCTATAATTCTTCAATGCCCAATATTAAATTGATACATGATATATTTTAGTTCAATTTAAGTACCAAAGTGACTTGCCTTATAACTTAAGATTGTACTTATTTTCCTAGTCTATGAAACTAGAAATCAAAATTGTTATATTTTTAATAAAAGTTATACTATATAGAAAAAAATTAAATCAGTGAATTAATTTTAACAGATCCATGAACTTAAAAAATTAGTGGACATCCATAAACAATATTAATAAAAATCCATAAATGGAAATAATTAATATATCAATAAATTGTCTACATGAAAATATATACAAATTACAAATGTTACATGAACATTCATAAACTGAAATAATAAGAATCCATAAACTGAAATAATGTTCATGTACATCCATAAACTGTCCACGTATGAAAATATACAAATTTTGTATCACTTGTGAATGTGCCTTATGAAATGGGCCTAAATATGCAAACTATCCACCCTAACTACCACTAGAACTCCTATGTGAGTTCCGTTGCGCAAAGTAAGCATCCATAATCTAGTACTGCAATATAACACATTCAAATTCAAACTAATTAGATAATTATTTGCACAAAATAAAAAATACACAAATAAATTATTTTGAACCACATTTTTAATTATATATATGAATCTACTAATCTCACTCGAGTTCAAAAGCAAGTAATCTAGGATGGGGGGTTTGATGAATCTGGGTTTGGTGCTCCCCTGCCTATGTCTCAAAGATTGGGGCATGCATCAATGGACCCTCATTATCAATGCCTCTATACTCAACATCCACTCATGCATCCACATAATTCTGAGATCCATAACACTCTGCACATGGGTCTGTGTACACAATGGCAAGGGCAAATTATAATTAGTCTACGAATTAATTAACATACAAGTAACTTATAAAAAAAAAAAAATAAAAATCTTAGGAAAAAAAAAATTCTACCTCGACTTCTTGTCCATGTGATTGTACATAGTGACTCTCATCCACATGAGTGTTATGAGGTGGAGGTGGAGGAAAATCCATGGGAACATGCACTAGTGGAGGCTAGTTTAGCCGATCAACTTTCCCCTCGAATGACCTCATAAACTCATCCATGTAATTGGGTTGTGTCTAAATGTTATCATGAAGTTATTAATATAAATGTAGTCTAATATGAACTAAATTATTATAAATAATTATGCATAATTTGATGATAGGAGTCAAAAATTTCGTATATATGTACTTGGTATGTGTCATGTAGGTCATGCACCCTCTAAGTGTCATAGATGGAATCATGACACATATATCCATATGAAAAAAAATTGTTCAACAAGTAGAATCGTGATAAATGAATCATCATATAATGGAATTGGCGGGTCACGGGGTAATGGTCTACTCATCTCACCATGCAATACAACATGTGCATTGGACAATGTCATTCACATGTTATCTGTAATGGTATCCTTGGTCTCAACAATGAGCAACGATGACTTCTCTAGCTCTGTTGGAAATACAATGCTCTGAGATGGTAGTGGCAACAATCTTGGAGATGTTGGTACATGCTTAGGGTCCCTATGAGCCCTGTCATGATCATAGGTATGTTTCAAGCCAGATCCATAGAAATCAGATCCGGTATTAGTGTAATATGGCCTCATGTGTGGCACAAACTCTACATATATATGTTTTACAAAATAAAGGGGGACTTGGTCATGGTGGAAGAACTAGCCCCAAGCTCCAATGAATTGATCATACACAAAAGGGGTTGCATCAATCTTCTTAAAATATTTGAGTGGAATCAGACCATTATGTCTGGCATAGTGCTCCGGAGGGATCTGAAACAACTTCCATGAACATCAATGTTCTTCGTGGCCTCTTTCACCACCTCCCAAGTATGTGGGCCTCTAACCTCATGCATCTTAATCTTCTTTATGAAATGTAGGAGGCGGCTATATGGGCCTGACCTTTGGTATGTATCGATTACTATATTGATGTTATCCAACAGCAAAGACAAACTACGCATAGTAGGTGAACTAGCAGGGATTTTAAGCAAACCTCGTGTGATCCAAGTATGTTGGGTCATAGCATCCTCTAATATGATACTAGTTGTAGCATCGTCCCATGGAGGGATCAGCGTTGCATTGTGATCCTTGGCTTCACCAAGCTTAGGGTCTGCAAATCATAACCATAATTTCACATATATATTTAACAAACTAGATGCATAATAACATATACATTAAATTAAAACACATCAGTTGAAGACGATTTAAAAATTAAAGACAATTTCAAGACATAAACACATTAAGTTTAAAGTGGATTTAAAAAATGAACTTGTATAAGGTGAAGATGGTCTAGTATCTGTATGATGATCGTCAATAGAGACATAAACACTACCTCTGACACTCTGACTTGTGTTGGAGCCAGGATCTACGAGTGGAACTCGCACTCCAGTTGGGCTACGTGATCTATCGCGAGGCCAACCATGTATAACAAATCCCCCCACACTTCGACGGCTTGTGATTGGGGGGTATATATGCTCTACCTCTACATATTACATATAATTCATATTTAATACATATAAACTAATCCAAAAAAAAAAATTGACTAAACTATTACATATGATACATATAAACTAATCCAAGAAACAAATGTTGACTTAGAAAGAATGTTGACAAGAAACCATTTCCATACTCAAGTAGAATAATCTAGCCTGAAGTTCTAAACTTTATAGTCCATTTTTTTATAATTTATCAACCAAAGTATTGAGTTCCATGTAAACACAATAAAAAGTAATGATCAAATCTACCTTCACGTTTTTTTCCATTTTTAAATAATGCATTTTATTCATAGGGCATAAATATGTATATGTAAAAAATTGAAATAAACCTATTTTCAAAACTAATAAATTTTCTACCAACCAAATATTCCAATAGATTTTAAGTTCTTATAATATTTGAGTTTGACACATGACATGTACTAGGTGCAAGCACATGAAAACAATGTTTGGTACAACACACTACATAATGAAACAAAATGGTACAAATTAGAAAAGAGTCAAAATGTTTTTATTCACTTTAAATGCATTTTTCATGATATATATGATATATATATAATATTGAGTTAAACAACCTAAATCCATCTTAACTCCGGATCTACCAAGCGTCTAGAGGGATCAAATATTTTTTTACTATAAAAGAGGTTTTCATATCAAAATATTTAATCCCTCTCAACTCTTGGTAGATCTAGAGTTAAGATGGATATATGCTAGTTTAATTTCTCTCTTTTAAATAAGTTACATTCCAACATGAATACCATGGGTCATTTTTATTTTATTTTGTTTTGTTTTATTTTGACCTAGTTAAAATGTTTACATTACATTAATCTTTTTATTTAGTTTATTTTTATTTTTATGTAATTTGACTTAGTCAAAATGTTAAACATTACATTACAACATCACTACCATAATGGGCTAGAGAACGGCACAATAATTATCGAGTTAAATGATTTGGACTTATGCAGTAATGCAACAAAATACAGATATAAACATAAACACAAAGATGCAGCAGGAATACATCTTCATTTCATTAATATCAAAGAACTGAAAGATGCTTACATACATAATGTAAATAAATTAGCTCGGGTGATGGTAGCTTATCTCTTAGAAGAGATATGGTGGCTACATGCCTATGAACTGTGTTACAATGAAACTCTATGGCCTATTTGTTATTGAGAAACAATGGAAAACCCTAAACATCTAAAAATCTAACCCTAGGAGATGAAGTGCCAAAATTGTGGTCCCCATTGGGGTAAATTGGTACATTAACTTCCCAGAGTCGTAACTTTGGAATACGATCACCGTTTGACGTACACGATATCTTGTTAGAAAGATCTATCTGAGGATTACAAATTTCAACTACAAAAAAGAAAGGGAATTTAGGGCCTCAAAAAGGCTCCTAAAGTTCAGCACCTAAAAAACTATCAAAAATAGTAAACTATGTTATAATTAAGGAAACTAAAAAACTAAAAGAAATAATGGTGGGGGTCCAAGTAGAATAGGCGGGTGGCCACCAATAACCACCTCGATCATTATATATATATATATATATATATATATATAATATATATATATATATATATATATATATATGGTTAATAAAAATTTAATTAAATAAATTTTTATTTTATTTTTTTGCATTTTTAACTTAAAAGATTAATATTTTTATTTAAGTAATTAATTTAAAACTAATCAAAACTATAATTTGTTATTAAAAATAAATTTTAAAATAATTAAATAAAATAAAATTTCAATATTTGATAAATAGAGGTTCACCATGAGCAAACCATATTCATTATGTCAATCTCAAGCTCCTAATTTATTTATTTATTGGTTATAGTTTGATTTTTTTCTGATTTGGAGTTTTTTGGGATATATATTTCAGTCAAATATGTTTGAAATTTAAAATGCATTTTAAATAACAAAAAATTGATATTTTTTAAAATCTATTTCACTAAATTTCCAATGAAAAACTTTAAAACATAAAATAATTAGAAAATAAAGTTTTTACCATTCAAAATTAGAAAATATTCATAATAAACGTGTTACCATTGCAAGAAAGAAAAAAATTAAAACCTAAATTATAGTTCTTTGGGGGTTATGAAGAGTTTTCATGGTGGTTTTTTGTGGGTTTCTACATTGTTTTTTGTGGTTTTGAAGGGTTTTTTTTGTGGTTTTCATGGTTTTTGTGTGGTAAGCTTTTTTTTTTCAAGTTAATTTATTTAATTTTGCAAAAAAATAAATAAATACAAAATACAAAAAGGATAGGAAACCTACCTTGACTTGGGCCTCTGGGGTATTGGAGGGATTGTTGGCAAGGTTGGTTGGGTTGTTCCATGGTTGAATCACTCAATTAAGCTTCAATACCCTCAGTCGAGCCCTAGAACTTTCGTTCGAGCTCCTATTTTCCTCACAATTTGCACAAAAATTAATTATGCAGACCATGACCACGCCTTTAATACAAAATAGGGGCGCAATCGAGCCCTAAAGTTTGATTGATCTAATAAGCTTGATCCAGCCGTGATTCTTGATAGAGCTCCTATTGTCGAGTTAAACAAAAGCTCAATCGATGTTTTGTTTTCAACCCTCGATCGAGTTATTTTTTTAGTGATCAAGGAGCTCAAACGAGTGCTTAAAAATGGCTTGATCAAGCACTTAAATTGGCTCGATCAAACTCTCCTTTTTCACCTAAATGCACCCTCCCTTGCCAAAAAGTGTAACCCAACTCCATGCTTTTACCCCATATCCATGAACGAAATAGTTACTCCTACCATCTTTAATATTTACACATTCAAAAATAGCACCTTGTAACATTCTTATCCTTGCATGTCATCCATCTTTGATTTTATTGATCCACTTCCCTCTTGGAAACACTTGCTAGTTATTTTGGAAGCCAATAAAAGTGGAAATGTTATTGATGGATGTTATCAATTCATTGTCAATGAAATTTTGATCATGTTCTTGACCCTTTTTCAAATAATATATATATATATTATATATTTATATAATAAATATATATAGTATATATATATATATATTCTTTGAGACAAATTGCTATGCAACCAACTCACAAAGAAGAAGAAAGGATAGATCAATGACTTGAAATAATTCTCTTCGAGGGAGAAACCTCATTTACATTACATAAATGAACAATTCTTGGATGATACAAAAGATAAGACCTCCTCAGTATATATAGGAGTCTAAGGGGCCACAATATAATCAAAGTCTACAATAATAATGTAAGGGCGCAACAATAACAATATTGGACTTCTATGGAGCACAATAATAAAAACACAAGGGGATAAATGGGAACAACAATAACAATAGGGGGCTACACTAACAATAACAATAAGGGGAATACACTAGTACTATAGGGACCTAACATGCCCCTCTCCTTCAAAATAGTGTTTTCCTCAACACTTGAGTAGTTCTAGATGCTTTTGTATAAAATTATCATCCTCCCATGTGGAATCTTCAGCGGGTAAGTTCTTCCACTTAATGAGATACTCTAAAATTAATCAATTTCTTAGTTGTCAAGTTCTTGTTTTCATGACTGCTTTAGGCTCAAATATGATTTTTCCTTCTTCGTTAAGTTTTGGCAACACGGTTTGAACTAGGAGCTTCTCACTGATAACTTTATTTAAGCATGAAAAAAGAAAAACTGGGTGTACTTGAGAAGATGTAGACAACTCCAATGTGTATGCCATAGTACTAATCTTTTGCAACACCTTATAAGGACCACAGTACTTGGGTGATAATTTATTATCCTTCTTAGCTTGCTTGAGGGACCTTTATTTGTATGGTTGTAGCCATAAAAAATACCCAGTCACCTACAGCAAAACTTGTTTCACTTCAATGTTGATATGCTTGTTATTTCATTTGATTTCGTGCCAGAGTCAAGGTATCCTTTAAGAGTTGGAAAACTTGTTGTTGATGCTCGATGTGATCTTCCACTGCTTGAATATTAGAATTTTTTTGTTAAAGATGATGTGATGGATGGTGGATGATGTCCATAAAGTTCCATAAATGGGGTAATTTTTGCCGTAGTATGGAAGGAAGTGTTATACCACCATTCAACTAGAGGTAACCACTTGAACCATTGTATTTGTTTATCAGATACAAAGCAATGAAGATATCCTTCCAAACATTTGTTCAATATCTCAGTTTTCTCGTCATATTGAGTATGATAAGATGAGCTATGAGCTAATTTAGTACCAAGACAAGAAAATAATTTCATCCAAAAGTTTCTAGTGAAAATGGGATCTTTTTCACTTACAATAATCTTTGGGTTTCCATGTAGCTTTTTAATTGTTTCCATAAATGCGGTAGAAACTATATTGGATTTAAAAGGATGAGATAATGCACAAAAGTGTGCACACTTGGTAAGTCTATCAACTACCACCATGACGACACTCTTTCCTTCAGACTTGGGTAAACCTATGATAAAATCCATCGAGACCTCCTCCTAATGCTGACTTAGAATGAATAAAGGTTGTAATAGACCTAGGCTCTTAATTGTCTCAACTTTATTTTGTTGGAAAACTATAAATTCTCCCACAAATTTCTAAATATAAAATTTAAGGTTATCCCAAAAAATCCTTCTTGACCCTATGGTAAGTTTTTAAAAATCCTGTGAGCCCTCCTAAGGGGGAGGTGTTCAATTCCAAAAGAATATTTTTCTTGAGTTGGGAATTCTTACAAAGATATAAGTGATCTTTGTACCATAGTGAATTATTTTTCCAGCTAAATATATTAGATGTATTAGGATCTTGTTGCAACTTTTGAATGAGTATCCAAAACTTTTCATCATTCTTCCATTCATCCCTTGCTTCGGCTATCCAACCAGGTTGGATAATAGAAATGGCACAAAGAAATGCTTCCACATCCTCATTATTTCTTGGGAATGCATCTGCAACAACATTATGCTTCCCTTATTTGTATATGATTTCAAAGTCATAACCCAACATCTTTGTGACCCATTTTTCTACTCTTTTGAAGATAATATTTTTGCTAAAAAGTATTTAAGACTATCAATATATATTTTTACCTTGAAGTGTCTTCCCATTAGGTATGGTCGTCATTGCTTTAGTGCATGTAGTATTGCCAGCATTTCCTTCTCATAAATAGGTTTGTGTAAATACGTTCCCTTGATTTTGATGACTTTCAAAAGAAAGGGGTCTTCCTTCTTGCATTAAAACAACACCAATTCCATTTCCTAAGGCATCACATTCCACATTAAATGTTTTTTTGAAATATGGCATAATTAAGACTGGTGATTGGCACATTCCTGTTTAATATGTTCAAAGGCCTTAGTTGCATCTACAGTCCAAGAAAATGCATATTTCTTTAGTAATGTTGTTAGAGGTGCTTCTATTATCCCATAATTCTTAATAAACTTGCGATAACACCCTATCAACCCGAGAAATCCTCAAAGATGATTTATGGTTATGGGTATTTTCCATTCCTTAATGGATTTAATTTTGTTATGATCTACCTTCACACCCTCATGAGATACAATATGACCCAAATATTCCACCCCCTGTACTCCAAAGAAACATTTGGAGGTTTTTGCATATAATTGTTTCTCCTCCAATAGTTTAAACACCTTATCAACAGGTTGAACATGATCCTTCCAAGACTTGTTGTAACTTAGTATATCATCAAAAAATACTAACACAAATTTTCTAAGGAAGGGTTTGAAAATGGAATTCATCAAACCTTAAAATGTGGAAGGTGCATTAGTAAGGCCAAAAGGCATTACGAGAAATTCATAATGACCCTTATGAGTTTTGAATGTTTTTTTTGGAATGTCTTCGGTCTTCATTCTAAATTGATGATATCCTAAATGAAGATCCAACTTGGTGAAGTTAAGTGCTCCATGTAATTCATCCAACAATTCATCAATGATAGGAATGGGAAATTAATCTTTAATTGTGAGATTGTTGAGCTCCCTATAATCTGGACACATATGCCATGATCCATCATTCTTGTGCACCAATACTACTGGAGGAGATAAATAACTTTGACTAGGTTGAATTATACCAATCTCTAACATTTCTACAAATATACGTTCAATTTCACTCTTTTGGGCATAGGGATATTTGTAAGGTTTGATGTTTGCAGGAACACTTCCTAGAATCAAATGAATAGCATGATCATGATCATGAATAGGTGGGATGCCTTTGGGAGTCTCAAATACCTTGGAATGATTATCCAAGACTTTTTGGAGATCTAGAGAAATATATGATTTCAATGCTTGAACCTCTAATGAGCATAATTGTCAAATTATGCCCTGTTGTTATTTCTTCATAAACTTTTTCATGCCATTAAAGTAGATTATATTTTCTAGTTTCCCTGCGATACCCCTTAATTCAATTTCCTTTCCTTCCCAAAAAAAAACCAAGAAAATTTCTTAAAAATTGAAAGTTATCGCCCCTAAATATTGTAACCATTCTTAGTACAATATCAACACCACCCATTAGAATGGAAAACATTGGGATGTTTAATACATATTCCCCCATAGCCTAATATTATGGCACTTTCTAGAGTAGTTTATATTTCCCCTATTTTCAGCCATCACTTAACACTCTGGTGTTGGATATAGGAAACAATTCAATCCCTTGGCTATCTTACAATGAACAAAATTATGTGTACTAATTGAATCAATCAACACTATTACCTTTTTCTTCTTGATATATCCTTATATATTGAGAGTTTTAGGAGTGGTAATTCCTTCCAATGCATTACAATATATGGTGGGATTCATTTCTTCTTTCTTTAGGGTTGGTCCCTCGTGTATATCCTCTTCTTTTGATGTTTCTTTTTCCTTTTCTTCCTTCTCTTCACAATCTATGTAGAATAAATTATTCTCAACACACCTATGACCTTTAGTGTACTTGTTATCACAACTATAACAAAGCCCTTTTTCTCTTTTTTCCTCCAATTGTTGTGGTGTCAACCTTGTAGGTTGTGGAAGGCTAGGAGCAACAGCACTTCCATCTTTATAGTTGTGAGTGGTAGACTTCCTTGTTGCATAAATTTTCTTTCAAAAATTTTTGCCACCTTGAATGCCTTCTCCAATGAATGTAGTTCCCGAAGATGAAACTCATGTTGGATGTTATCCTTTAAATTCCAATACATTAATCCTATGCTCCTTTGGAATATCATTTACCCTGATATTCAATTTTTGGAAGTCCTCAATGTGCTCTACCATTGAACCCTTTTGTTTGGGATTTATCAATTGGCTAAAGGAGGTGTTTCTCTTTATATCCTCATAATTTCCTATCATTTCCTCCATAAAAATTGACCAAGTTCCAAGTGGTTTACGAGAACAAAGTCATTGATACCATACAAACTGATTGGGTTCTAAATATAAAGATGCAATGTGTACCTTTTTTGTGTGTTGCACATCATGGAGATCAAAATATTGCTCCATCTGTAGTATCCATGTTACCAAACCCTTTCCATAAAACGTCCTCATATCTATATTTGGAATGTGGTGGTTCTTAAACCCAACATTAGAGTCTCTAAAATCATAATTCATATTCATTTTGTCCTCATCTTGATTTTCATGGATTACCTTGTTGGGTCCCCATAATACTAATGATTACCCCATTACTATTGTAGTTGTACCCCTTATTAATATTGTTGTGCCCCTATTGTGCCCATATTGTTACTATTGTGCCCCATAGAAGCCCACTA
>APFE030437410.1:178235-198503 GCA_000404065.3 Pinus taeda | reverse complement strand
TTTCAAGACTTGTTTTTATGAATAGACCTGAACCAGTAGTGCCAAGCACGAGGGGAATGAGTGACACAAACCATTCCATCAGAGTTATGGCATACCTAATGAAATGCAAAAAAGAGCTTTGATCTCTGACGGAGGGATAACTAGACCAACTCTAACATTGGCTCCAATGGGGATGGTAGCTCCTTGGAGGTGCCGAGAATGACAGATCTTTGGGAGAGCAGACCAGTGCCTTCATCCATTGGGCGATGGAATAAAAAACTCAAACTGAAATGCATGACTGAAAACTGATGACTTGACGACACAAATTGACTTTCACTCAACTAAGAACTAACTCGATACTTAAACACAACCAACAAAATGGAAATGATGCTCAAAGTGGAGCTTATTCATCAAAGCCTACTCTAGCGGTTTCATTCATCACCTGATCAAGTGAAATGGAACAACCAATGGAACCAAGTAAGTATTCCATCTACTGTTCGAATTTTTCGCAAGTGCTCACTTATGAACAACAAGAGAGAACTACTGAAAGGCAACTCCCATGACAACTTGGAAACAGATCCGTTGAATGATATGGATCCTCTATCCGCCTCGAAAAACACTGCATAAGGATCTTGAAATTCAAGCACACTGGAACTTAGCTCATCTAATGGATTACTTCTCATTTCCTCATACCATGAATGCAAACTTTGATCTGAGCCTTGTGACAAGACCTCTGCTGAAAATGACAAAGTAACTGGTTGCCGGATCAAATTCATATTAGCACATGTTTCAAGCTCACATGTAGTCAATGGAGAAAGACATTGACCGCAAACCTCATCCAAAACATCAGCTATTGGATCATGAAAAACTTGAAGAGACTATTGCAAACCATTTTCTATTGGTTCTAATGTGATTACATGATTGCCTACATGCTGCTCATTTTTTCTTGAGATATTTTATGAAGATTCTGCCTTATAAACTGAAATGCTTCGAAACAAAAGGGTATAGAATCTTCCTGCATCATCAAATCATGTATTTCATCTTCCATACCTTCATCTATAATCTGCCCTTCAATTTCATTTGGTGGCTGCAAATCTAATGCTACAGGCTGCTCAAGATTTTTTTTATCTATCTCATCCTCAACATTAACACTGAGAGATTGTTGATTTGTTATAGGCTGTTCATTTGAAGATTTACTATGCACTCTACCCTTCAAAAACTGAAATTATTTAAAGCAGAATGGTACGAAGTCACCTTGAATCATTAAATCATGTGTGTCCACTTCCAAGCCTTCAACTGCAACTTGACAATCAATGGCTTTCGGGGGTTGCAAATCTGAATATGAGAAGTCTTGAACAAAATTTTCATTGCTCTCAAGATGATTCAAATCAAGACTTGTTGACATTTGATTTCTGATTGCATGGTAGTTATCTCTGATGAACTGAAACGAATAAAAAAAAAAAGGAAAATATCCTTCACTTACTTCAAACTTTGATGCACTTTCCTCATCATTGTCATAGCTGATATGCATTGGTTGATCACTGTATTCGAGCTGCTGAAAGTGAACTTCCTCCTTGCACAAACTAGCTGCTGATTCGTCTGCAAGATTAGCTTCTTTTTGGAGAACATAATCATCATCATACTGATCAAACTGAGGCAATTCATCATCAAACATACACATCATATCAACAACTCTCTCTTCTTCATAATGATCTATAAAACAATCACTATGACAACTGGGATCAGCAACAAAATGTTTTGGGTCAGCCGCTTGTTCTTGAATGTTACTTTCATTTTTTGCAGTCATTTTCCGCACCATCTCTTCTACTGCATTTATGAAAAGATCAAGATTTTCCTCTGAAAGTGTCAACTGCTCTGAAATATTCTTCTTTTCTTCTTCCTTCAACCTTTCCCTCAAGATCAGCAAATGGGCCTCTACATTCACTGCCTTGTTCTACATCTTGTGAAGTGTTGCAATATTCTTTTCTCTCAGCTGAAACTCCATTTCCGGATCAAAGGCACTCGGGTAGTGCAAGAGAGCAGATCTAGGAGAAGGTCTTATATCAACTAGCATTGAATAATAAACTTGGTTAAATCTGGCAAAAAATTGTTGTACTGTCTCCCCTGGCATTCTTTTCAGCTGATTATACTCTTCTATAATAAGGAAAAGGTTCTGCCCGATCATCCACCTGTCGAGAAAAACTTTAACGAACTATCGGAAATTTGATGCTTGCATCAGGGAGGTTTCTGAACCAACTCTTCACTTTTCCTTGCAAAGAAAGAGCAAAAAGCCTTATACTAACATCTTCGCTATCAACTTCAAAAAGGTCTAGAAAAGACTCAAAATTCTGCACATGTTTCTCAGCATTGACATTCTTACATTCACCATCAAACCTCGACAAGTATAGATCATAGTTTTTGGGGAAAGCATGAAGAACAGAAGGTAAAACAAGAGGTTTATACCAATCTGGAATTTTACAAGGTGTAGGGGTATGTACAGCAGGTATAGAATCAGTCTTGGTCTCTTGAGGTCATCAATCTGAAGATGGTCATCACAAAATTTAGAAGAAAGGTCTTGATCAAGCTCAAAGGTATGAAAATCTTTGGTATTCACAATCTTCAAAGGGAAAGAATCAACTGTAGGCTGAGGATCTCTTTTCAAATACAATATACTTTGCAAAGCCTTCTTGACATTCTTGGAAAAAGAGAAGAAATAATTTATGACAAAGAATAAAATGTCTTGGATGAAATTCCAACTTGAATACCTGATCTGTCCATGTTGTACTTTCATGTTTTTTCTGGTCGGGATCATCCTCCAATGGAGTCTTTGGATCTGATCTCGAAAATGATTTAGAGTCGCCAGGTGAATGATTTCAGCCTTGCCAGTGTCTGATCATTGTTCACCATCAACGATCAGATCTGAACTCGATACATGTACTGGGGCAATTTATAAGTGTTACAATTACAAGCTACACCAGAGATCGACTGAAGCAACGTTTATCTACTATGCACTCACAGAGCAATGTGTAGTTCGAAGGCTACCTGGCATGACCTCAGACTCCGTCTGTAGCTATAAATCAAATAACAATAACAAGCAAACCAGTTCTTCCCCAGTGGAGTCGCCACTATGTTAGCGCTCAAATTTACCTTAGGCTGAAATAAGGTAAAACTCGAGGCTACATCAAACCACGCTCAACCTCGTAGCTAGCCCTACGAGGACGGGAGAGGGCTCTCTTCGGGTCAATCTCGGAAAAGGTAATCAAAGAGGCTCAAGATGACTAAATTGATAACTAATTTTAGGCTAGGTATGAAGTACAAAGAGTTTGAAATTGATTTTTTGGAGTTTAGTTGAATTCAAGGGAAAGGAAATTTTGGGTGCGGGGATGAGGCACAGTTTTTGCAGAGGTCTACTTGGGGCAAGGTAGGCGATTGTCTTGATGCTTTTAAAGAGAATGAATGGCTAGATCTGACTGGTGAGAAGTTAAGGAGAGCAAGAAACTTTCAAGGATTCTCCATAAAGAGATGAAAACATGGAAAATAAAACAAACTTAAAGGCAGAGCATAGCAAATTATGGATTCTACTTTAACACTTCATTTGTTCAATTGCAGAAGATAAGAGAAGTAAAGTGATACACAAAAACAACTTACAAATACTGAGAGAAGCACACCATCAACACATAAAGCCACATGAATCCCAAATAGTGCTGCAAAACCCTGGTCTTTCCTTTGCCAAAAATGTAGATAAAATATGTAAAATAGAGTGTCAAGCTTTTCCCAAGAGTCCAACCTCTCCAACCTCTCCAACCTCTGAAAATGATTGAGAAATTACATCATATAGACCATCCTAACCCCTTTCCTTGCCTCTAGGGGTCGAGCTCATCATTCTAGGAGCTGTTTGAACTAATTCTAAACAAGGAATTGAAATCTAGGTAGTCAAACAACTTACCCCTATATGCTAGGAAACTAATTCATTCATTTAATTTTCACCTTTTAGTGAATGAATCCTCTAGAACAAGTAAAAATGTGCCAAAATTACATCATAGTTATTAAATTACATCATGAAAAGTCAAGAGTAATATCAAGAAGCAAAACTGGTCAAAACTGGGTGAATTTCTGAGTTGAACAGTGAAAATTTGACCAAAAATCTCTATGTGCCGCGCCTGAGCCCTAAGCGCCGTGCACCTTTCAAACTGCTTTTTGGGCACTTCCCAACATCCAAATCAAGCTCACAATAGCTGGTTGGAAAGCCCTAGATGTTTGCTATCCAGCCCAAGTGGAATTTTTCAATTTGGAGCTCATTTCCCCCCTCAAAATGTCATTCTCCCGGAAGTACTTCCTGCTGGTGCAAAATGTGGCAGAAAGGCGATTTTCATGTTGTTTTTGGGCCTTTTGATCACCCAGAACTTGATGAAATGCTTTGGCAATAGCTGAGCATGCATAACTTACCATGAAAAACCCAAAAATGTAAATTTTTCCTCCAGCAAGTGTCCCAATCTTAAGTGCACGCGTCGACGCGCTACACGTTGAGCTGAAAAACCTGTTTTGCAAGCCAAAAATTTAAAATTGACAAAATTTTCTCCAAATTACTTGAAATTTGGGCTGAAGGTACCTCATCAAGTGCCATGTTTAGCCAAAGAAGCTTCGGCCAAGATTCGAAGTCTATCCTCCCTTTTTCGACATTTTAGTGCCCTCCTGGTGCATGCAGTTTTAATTGTAAAGTCACTGTCTTGGTCATATAATGTATCGGTGTCTGCCTCCATGGTGTTGAAATTCTATGCCAAATGTATGTTTGATTTGTTGAAAATGAGGAATGAAGGGTTGATGTCTTTGTCTTCAAGTGCCAAATATGCCAAAGGGAAATGAGGAGCTGTGAGGAATATGGAACAATAGGTATTATGGAGTGAGGGTAAGGATATGGTTCAATCAATTGAAGCCTGCAATGTGAGGAAAATCACTTGATTGTGTTTTAGGAGTGTGAGGTTTGGGGATTTATGTATAGGAATAGGGTTTAGGGTGTGGGACTATTGTATAGGGTTGAGAGATTTTTATAAGGGCTAGGGTTTTGGAGTTTTGGGATTTGAATGCAATGTAGGATTAATGAGGGAATTGATGAGGAAATATTATGGGGAATGAGGAATAAGGGAAATGGTGGAAAACACACAACCTTGGTAACAAAACTGTTTCAAACCCTACAACAATTTTTTGCATTCAAACCCTACAACAATTTCATTGACAAAGGAGGGCTTTCCACTTGGATTTCTAAGGCAAACATATCATGAACCCATTACATTAACCTTTGAAAAATCAAGCACACATGGTGGATGTGAGCCTACCTGCAAATTTGTGCGGAGAGGAGGCGATTTGATGCCTTTCCAAGCAAATTTCAGGCTTAAAACCCAGTGCGCCGTGCGCCTCAACCAACGCGCCGTGCACCTCTGATGCGCCGTGCGCGTGTATTTTTACACTGCGGTTTTGTGCCCGGTGCGCTGCGCGCCCCTAATGTGCCGCGCGCCTAGTCCAATGCATCGCGCGCCCCTGAAACTGCTCCAACTTCCTCACAAACTCACAATTTCGCTTTGGAATGATGTTCTTCACTCTTGTCATGTGGAATGAGTTGAAAATGTAGTGAAATATCTCTATAAAGACTCCCTTTTGATTTTTGCTTGGTCCATGGCCCATTTTGTAATGTTTTTTCATTGACACTTTTTCAGGATTAATAGACTTATGACCTTTTTGGTTTCCTCCTTACATTTGGTTGAATTAATGATTTTCTTTGACAATTTTTTGCAGGGATAACTTTGATATGATCTGGCAAAGGAGACCAAGGCTGTGCTTGGACAATTCAAGAACTGAAATTTTTGAAAATTTATTACAAAAATGAGATGATGACTTATCTTCAAAATAGAGTTTTGAAGAGAAGTCCTAATTTATCTGTATAATGATGAAAATTATTGAGGTAACCATCTATCGAGAACATCCCTTTGGCCTGCTGGTCTTCTGAGACTTTGCAAAACAAAATTGACTCAACCATAGACCTAATGACCAATAACTATTGTCATGACCTAGAAATTTAAAACAGGATTGTAAATAATCTTTCAAGGCTTGTTTTTATGAATAGACTTGAACCAGCAGTGCCAAGCACGAGGGGAATGAGTGACACAAACCATTCCATTAGAGTTATGGCATGCCTAATGAAATGCAACTGATTGAAACTGATGGAACACCTAAACATGAAATGAAAAAAAGAGCTTTGATCTCTGATGGAGGGATAACTAGACTGACTCTAACAATTTCCAAGTCATATTCTTCTAGTGCTGTAACCCAATTCACCCTTTTTTCTCCTAATTCCCTTTGGATCAGTAATTGTCTTACTGCTCAAAAGCGAACTATAACTTTTGTATGGGATTTTAAAAGGAAGGGTCTGTAATGTTTGACAGCTTTGTACACAACAAAGGCTTGTTTTTCAACTTTTGAATAATTAAGTTCATCACTTTGGAGATTCGAACTATAAAATGAAATTGGTGCTTCCAAGTTATGATCATTAATCCGAGTGAGTACTGCTGCATAAGATGAAGTGGACATGAGAGTATACTGTATGAAATGATTAGAAAAATTAGGAGTGTTCAAAGCGGGGGCATTGATTATTGATTGTTTGATAAAGTCAAATGCTTCCTTTTCTGCAGATCCCCATCTAAACACCGAATTTTTCTTAATCATGGTTTGCAATGGTAAAATAATCTGGGAAAAATCGGGAACAAATCTCTTAACAAAGTTAATTTGACCTAAAAAATGACTGCATGGATTTTTTGTTATGAGGGAATGGAATTTCAAAAATCTCTTTAATTCTATCCAGATCAATATAAATACCATCTTTGGAAACAATGAAGCCCAAGAGCTTTCCTAAGAGCGAAGAAGGATTTTTTGGGATTGAGTGAAATACCATACCTTCTGCAGCGTTCAAAGATTTGACTCAAATCATGTAAATGATTAGATCTCTTCTTGGAGAATACAATAATATCATCTAAATAAACAACTACTATTTTATTGATCAATCATTTGAAGGCTATATCCATTGCTCTTTGGAATGCAACTCCTGTGTTAATAAGTCCAAAAGGCATTTTTTGGTAAGTATAAGTTCCCCATTTTGTTCTAAAGGTAGTCTTGAGTCTGTCATCAGGATGGAGCAAAATTTGGTTATATCCTGAAAAACCATCTAAAAAGGACATTAACTTAGAACCTGCTACTGAATGGAGTATCTGCTCCATGATAGGTAATGGGAAATTATCTTTTTGGCTTGCTTTATTAAGATTTATGAAATCTATTCAAATCCTGATGTCGCCATTTTTCTTTCTAACAGGCACCATATTGGAAACCCAGTTTGAGTGCCAGACAGGAAAAATAATCTTAAATTTCAAGAGTTTATTGAGTTCTGATTTTATTTGACTCTCTAAGTTAGGATGAATTTTCCTCAACTTCTGTTGGACTGGTTTTTGTTCAGAAAGCATTGGAATGGTATGCTAAATAATTGATGTATCGTATGTTTTTAAATCATCATATTTCCAAGCGAAGACATGTTTATTTTTTCTTAATAACCTAATGAATGTTCTTCTTTTTTCCACAGAAAGTCCTAATCCCAAATTGATGTTTTGAGGGTTTTTCTCAGTACCAAGGTTTATCAACTCAAATCTTAAAGTGGAACTTTGGAGCTTTGAATTGGTTACCTTTTTAAACCTGTCTTTAATATCATAGAGATCCTCTAGTTTAACCACTGGTTTCGGTATTGATTTTACTTCCTGCTTTTACTTCATTTGAAGGTCATGATCACTTTCATCAATGATTTGATCATCGCAGGACTTGTCAGAAGTCAAGAAATTTAAGATGTATTCATCGTGATTGAACACTCGCCAATTGGTGATATTGTTAGGAATTGATGGTCTAAAAATTAACTCTACTGAAAAGTTATCTGGGCTGTAATCTTCGGAAGGTAGGAGTTTAGAAGCAACATTGGCTAGCAAGTTAGCTGTAGCATTCTGGGATCTAGGAATAGGAGAAATATTGAATGCCAAAAATTGAGATATAAGTTCTTGGACCAAAGACTGATAGTGCTTGAGGTGACTAGAAATACAATGAATTGTATTTCTAACTTGCTTTATGACAATCTCTGAGTCACCAAACACTTTCAAATATTGAACTTTAAGACCAATAGCTTTATATAGTCCTTGAACTAAGGCTTTATACTCAGCTGTATTATTTGTGCATTCGAATTCCAACCTACAAGACAACATAGCTTTTTCTCCCTTAGGGCTAACTAAAATACACCCTGCTCCTGAACCTTCACTGGAATTAGATCCATCAAAGTATAGTGACCAAAATAAAGAATTATCAACAATTTTATTTACAGTGTTCTCAGCAATATTAACACATCTTGATCTATCGGTTTGTGAAAAATTTTCGATTTGGGATGTGAAATTATTTACTGAGAAAGGAGATGGTTGGGCAGTATAATTGCCAAAGAATGATTCAGAAGAGTAATTCCCCAAAATATTATTATTAAATGCTATTGGTTGATTCTCCTGTTCAAATTCAGTGACAGTATGGGTCATATGTTTCTCCCGATTGATTTTAATTTGATTTGGATTTCCCTTGTAGGGTAGCCACATATGGGACCAATCAGTAGAAATATAACCATGGAGTTTCTCAGACCAATCCCTACTCAAGATTAAACCATAAAAATCAGGTATATTGGCAATTAAGATATCAATTCTCTGAACTACTCGTGGATTAGCTGATAACCTGATAGTTACAGAGTTGATTTCCCCTAAAACCTGGACCTTGGTTCTATCCAACTGCACAATGTGAGTTGCAGACTTTTGGGGTTCAATGTTCAGTTTGGAACAAACTGAAGCTGGCATTATATTAGAGGATGCCCTTGAGTCAATCAAACAATTGTGTAGGTTTCGATTATAGATCTCATAGGTTAAGAGGAAAGGGGGAGTATGGGAATTTGATCTGTCTCCAATTAAAATCCTATCAATAGCTTCAATCCTACCAGAAGGTGGTTGACCTGAATCATTTGCAACTTTAGCACTAGGAAGAGGCGAAGAAGGCACTGCATTTAGTTCCTTAAGAAGCAATTTCTGTTGATGTTTTAATTTAGTAAGTTCAAACATGGTAATGTTTGCCTTTGTCTTCTTCATATCATCAATAATATTGTAATCCATTGAATCCGATACTACCAACGTTTTAGACGTTGAAGGTATATTTGAGGATGATGGTTGGTTTTGAGGTAATGTTGCGGCTGGCTTCTTTGTGGGTACCTTTTCCTTTGTAGTAGTAGTACCTGCACTTCTCTTCTTTGAACTTGCTTGGACAGGTTCAGGGGCACATTTACTCCTGGTAGTCACAGGGAAAGCTTCTTGTTCATTTTCTGTGTCGAAGTTAGGTAATATGAAGTCCCACATTCCATGGCATTCGACAACTTCCTCTTCTTCGAATTCATCAGATGGTGAAGTTGTTTCATCTTCTTCTTCCTCTTCAGGATCTGAGTATGCATTAGAGATAACGTTTGGTGGTTTTGACTCAGATTTCTTAAAATTCCTAAATGGTTTCTTTGTTGAAGTCTTTGCTACTTGTTTTTTGATTTCAACCATTTCATTTGACATTGTTTTTAGGACCTTTTGTAGACCCTCCATATCATATGGATCTTTAGGGGTTTTCTTCTTTGAATCATCTTTAAAAGAAACTCTTTTGGATTTCCTATCTTCGAGAGCAGCTTTCTTTTCTAAATAAATAATGTGTTTCTCCACAGCAAGTGCTTCTTTCATGTTTTCAGCTGAAGTTGGTTTTCCAGCCCTATCTACAAAAATGGCTATATTTGAAGGTAGGGCTGTTATATACCACTCACTTCTGATTTGCTCACTTGGCTTGGAATCGGTAGGGATTTTATTCAAGAGTTTATTGAATCGGGAGTTAAACTCCTTGATAGACCTTAGATTTGAAAGATCATTAATTAGTGTTGCTAAAGATCTATCATCCACATACTTAGTAAGAAACTGCTCTTGAAAGACATTCCAGCTGGTAATGGATCCAGAGGGTAAGGAAAAATACCAAGACCCAGCTGATCCTTGTAAAGTGTAGGGGAAAAGCCTAACGACAACATCTTCTTTTGTCACTCCTTTTATATTAACTGATAACATGAAATTATTAATATGTTCCTCGGCCAATGTTCTAGCATCTAGATTAAATTTTGGTAACCACTTCTCAGGATAATCAGGTAATGGATGTAATGGTGCAGGCATAATGACCGCACCATCCATGGATTCTGGGCCATCTTAGAAGTAACAACAATTGCTGATGGAGTTCTAGGTGTTTGGGGAGGAGTTGGTATTGAATATTGAATAGATTATGATGTTGAAGTTGGTGATCCCTGTTGAACAACAATATGTAATGGGGGAGTGGATGTTTGACTTTGCACTGGAGAGGATGAGATGGAGGATGATGAAGAAAAGGTCTCACTACTAGATACTTCAGTGTTCTTTTTAGCCTTTTTCCTTTTCGGTAAAGGCAACTCAGTAGGTTCAATGCCGAGTTTTCCGCTTTGAAGTCTGGTGAGAGGGTGAGGTAGATTGAATTGCAAAGTCTCACTGCCTTGAGATACTTCAGATTTCTGAGGTGATATGGAAAAGCCTTGAAGTTTCTGGATGAGAGACTGAACTTTAGGGGACTCAAGACTTAATCGTTTTGAAGTATGATGAGATTGAGCAGTGGTGGTTGATTCCTCTTCTTCTCGTTTGGATAGTGGTATTTCAGAATGCAAACGGGAGGTCTGAGGTGAGGTGGAGGGAGATTTACTCTGAGAATGGTCTATAGATTTTGATTTACTCACCATTCATAGTTCATGCCCTCCTTCTAGCGCCAAAAATGTTGATGCCTCGAAAATCGTTGCATCAACATCGGGGAAAACCACCCGGTTCGGACCTTAATGCAGCTCCTTTTCCGTTTGGTATGGTGGCTCTGACTGGAGATAATGGGACCAGTTTCCCAATAATGAATAAAAAGGGGATGGATAAGTGACTGGTTTTCTAATAAGTGATAATGGATGGATGATTTAATCTAAAAAGCGAAAAACAAATAACTATTCTATCCCGGGAAATTTCTATTCTTAAGTGCAATGTTTGATAATCTGTGTTCATAAATAAGCATATAGATCACTCTATTTGATAAACATAGACATTCATTCATATAATAATTGCTTTGTTCAAATAGTTGAACAAAGTAATTAATAAAACATTGTTACACTTGTCTTTTATATATTACTGATACATGTATGACTAAAAGAAAAGCATCTTGTAAACATCCAATAGTGGAAAATATGAAGAATGTTGTTGAAACACATGCATATATTCAATAATAGCAAGAGTAATCAAATAACAATTCACATAAAAAGAATGAAGCCAGAACATAGATAGTAGTACCATATGTGCTGCAAATCATTCCCAACATCAACTCGCAATTTGAATTCCTTCTTTCAACTCAGAGATACTTTTAAATAAAGGCAGTAGTGCACATCCACATAAAAGCTTCGTTGTAAAAAATTGGAATAATTGGCCCAGTCTTTATAAAAAATATACCTGAAGTACAGTGGTGCAACTTCAGGTTTGAGTCTTATACATAAACTGAGGACCCTTTCTAAATGCATGAAAGGGTCTATAAATACTTAATTAAACTAACTAAATACAAAAATAAAATGCTATTTAATTGGTTTGACTTGATCTTGGATATCTCCTCCACAACAATTTGGTAGTCGATAGCATGATTCATCACGCTGGCTGTTTTCCCTTTGATTTGAGTTGACATATCACTAGCATCGGTGCCACTTCTTGAGGGAGACTGAGACGAGAATGGAGCTGAGCCGAGTATGTGGCATCGTGTATATCGGGAATGATACACCCGATTGCATTTGTTAGACACTTGAGGGAGGCTCACTGGCTGTATGGTTTTACTAGGAACAACCAGTAGGTGTCCCAAGTTAAACTTTGAATACCTGTAATCAACCTTCCATTCTTTTCTAACTCCTGATAACATGATTGCTTCAATGTTTTAGCCGACAGCAATTTACCCGAGGACTCATGCTTGTGTCTTGTGGGGTTTTGTCTCCATTCCCATATAGGTGTTGACTCAGTTTCATTTTCATCTCTGAACTTCTCCATAAATGCTTTGTTATACTTCTTCTGTGGTTCAAGAAAATGGTACATTTGTCTCAAATCATTGGGTTGAAACGAACCGAAGACTCTCCCATCGATTGTGCAAAATTTTTTGTTTGTAACCGAGATTTCCTCAACTGCCCACCTTACTACATCTGTGTATGGAAGAATTTTCTCTCGAGCCGCTATTCGGTGTAAGTAAGAATCGACTAAATATTTTAGGGTAGCCTCAGACTTTCGGTTCGAACCTATTGTAGCTTGTACTGATACTGCTTCAAGCTCTTCGGCTTCAACAAGATTATAGATGCTTTGCCAACTAGTATTGCCGAGGCCAAGACAGGTAGTGTCTGAGACCAATCCTTTTTTACTTGGTCCCGGATCGGCAATAGATTGTCCTGTCACTGCGGGAGTTGAAGCTGTTCCAAATCTTTTAGATTTCTTCCCCATTTGGCCTAAATTTGTTGCTTCGGAGGAGCTCTCAGCAGGAGATAAAATGAACGTAATGCAGAGAACAGGTGGTGTGAACCAAGTATGAAAGAGTTATATCAATCAATGAATAATGGAGGATTAAAATAATATTACTGCAGATACAATCTCTGAAGAGATTTTGGCATAACTGCTCCATTAATTGGCCATTTAATCCTATCAATCATTTAAATGCTCATGATGTCATTTATTCGCCGAATAATTCATTTAAGCGTGGCTTTGATTTTTTGGCGGTTAATCACAAGTTAATCACTATCGGGAATAGCAAGGATTTTAATAATAATTTAACATAATATACTCAAGACTTTTCAATCCTTTTTGAAATTCACGCTTAGCTTTATCGCAATCAGAGATCGGAGGAATGCTCGAGTATTTATGTTTGTGTCATTGCGAAATCCCCGATCGTCGATAGCGATAAAGCTAATTCACATCGGGAGTTTTTAGAAGGGTGCCTTTTGTTGCATGTATGCTATATTCCCCGATCGCCGATAGCAATATCACATTGGAGCAAAAGAGAGAGGGCCTTTTGTTACAATCGCTTACCTTTCCCGATATCTGATAGTTATTCGCTTATCGGATCGGGGCAAACCAATGGGTCTTTTTGTTAT
This sequence comes from Pinus taeda, assembly GCA_000404065.3. NCBI lineage: Eukaryota > Viridiplantae > Streptophyta > Pinopsida > Pinales > Pinaceae > Pinus > Pinus taeda. The sequence continues at coordinate 185,227 of APFE030437410.1, read as the reverse complement.
ACATCCTTTGTTATTGCGATATGCGATCTTGCGATCGCTTTATCACAATAATAAATAATTATTCCTTTATTTTTATAAGACCGATTTATGTTCATTCAAAAGGTTTCTAATATATTGTTTCTTTTCGTACCTTTTGAGGAATGATGAGTTGATACCAATTTTATTCATAAATCTAAAAAGGACCCATTTCATATTATAGTTGAAGGTAAAGTTTTATGAAATGGGGGGTTGTTGTACAACACAACAGGATGTTAAAGTTTTAAAGAGGTATCCAGTTTTGCAACAATTTTAGGATGTATTCCCAATAGATATTTTAGATTTATTTCCTCATAAGGAAATGGAAATTTCTATTGAGTTGATGTCAAGAGTAACACCAACATTGAAGGAGTGTTACAAGATGATCACTCTATAGTTGGTGGAATTGAAGTTGCAGCTTAAGGAAATGCTTCACAAGGGACACATTAGGCTAAGTGTTTTGCCTTGGGGTGCACCAATGTTGTTTGTGAAGAATAAGGACATATTATTAGGTTTTTCATTGATTACATGTAGTTGAACAAGGTGAATATCAAGAACATATATCCTTTGTTGTAGATTGATGACTTGTTTGATCAACTAAAGGGAGCAACAATGTTCTCAAATATTGACTTGAGATCAATATATCATCATGTACACATAAAGAAGAGGACATCTACAAAAGCCCCTTCTGAACTAGGTATGGGAATTATGAGTTTGTTGTGATTCTTTTGGTTTGACTAATGCTCCAACTACTTTCATGTGTTTGATGAATAGTGTGTTGTGTCCTTATTTGGACAAGCTTGTTATAATGTGCATTGATGATATATTGATATATTCTAAGAATTAGGAAGAGCATGCAGAATACTTGGAAACAATATTGAGATTGTTGTGAGAACATCAATTATATGTCAAGCTTAGTAAGTGTAGTTTCTTTCAAACATAAGTTCATTACTTGGGACATGTTGTTTCCAAGGAATGCATAGTAATGGATCAGGAAAATATCAGAGCTAACATGGAATGGGAAACCCATAGGAATGTGGATGAAGTCAAATCATTCATGGTATTAGTAGGTTAGTACAAGAGGTTCATCAATAACTTCTCATGGATTTCCTATCCTATTACATCATTGCAAAGAAAAGGAAATAAGTTTGAATGGATAGAGGAATGTGCAACTAGTTTTGAGCAGTTGAAGTATTTTCTTACAAATTCTTAGGTCTTGAAGATTGCAGATATAGATAAAGAGTTCATGGTATGTACATATCCTTGCAAGAGAGGACTTGATGGATTATTGATGCAGGAAGGACAAGTGGTATGCTATGATTCAAGGAATTTGAATGAGCATGAGAAGAACTATGTGACTCATGATCTTGAGTTGGCTGCTATTATTCATGCCTTGAAGATGTGGAGACATTACCTTCTTTGAAGTAGATTTATTTTTATGAGTGATCATAGTGGACTGAGGTACTTATTTGACCAACCCAATCTAAATACCAAACAAGATAGATGGTTGGCTACTCTCAGTGAGTTCAAATTCTAAATCAGAGACATTAAGGGTGAGGAGAACAAGGTTGCAGATTCTCTTAGTAGGAGAGTGTAGGTGAATCACATAACGACTATGATTTCATATGGGACAAATTTGTAGGAACGAATCTTGCGTGCATGATGGCATGATGACAAGCATAATCAATTGAAGCACATGTTACAACAACAACCTACAGGTGAATAGGATGTGGATTATCATCTCACGGTACATGGCTTGGTGAGATTTAGGGATAGGATTTATGTACTAGATGACAGTGAGCTCAAGAAGCTTATCTTGAGGGAATTTCATGTCAAGCCATATTCAGGTCTCCCATGATATTAGAAGGCTCTAATAGTTGTGAAGAAGTTATACTATTGGTCAAATATAAAGAAATAGGTGTCTAAGTTTGTCTCAAGGTGTTTAGACTATCAACAGGTAAGAAAAAGAGTGTAAGCATCCAAGTGGTTTATTACATTTGATTCCAATCCTTGAGTGGAAATAGGAGGTCATTTCCATGGATTTCATCCCAGGTTTTCCGAAGATATATAGATAGCATGATTCCATCATGGTTGTGGTTGAAAAATTAACCAAGGTAGCTTAATTCCTTGTAGTGAAGTCTACTAATTCAACTATGGAGGTAGCTTAAGTATTCATCAGGGAAATAATGAGATTGCATGGTGTTGCCAAGAAGATTGTATACAAAAGAGATGCCAAGTTCACTTCTAGGTTTTTGATGGAGTTGTTTGCAGGTTTGTATACAAAGTTTGACTTTAGTACAACTTATCTTCCATAGACAGATGGACAGATAAAGAGGGCCAACATGATTATTGAGGACATGTTGAGGATGTATCTCATGCATCAACAACGGAAGTGGGAGGAGTATCTTCCATTGGTAGAGTTTGCGTATAACAATGGGTATCGTGACTCTTTGAGTATAAGCTTGTTGGAGGCAATTTATGGGTGGAATTATAATACTCCTGTTAGTTGGAGTGATCTGATGAACATGGCGTTAATTGTACCATACATGTTGGAAGAGATGGACCAGGAAATACAAGTTATCAAGAAGAATCTAAAGGCAACACAGGATAAGCAGAAGAGTTATGAAAATAAACACAAGGAATTTAAGGAGTTTCAGGTTGAGGATCATGTGTACTTTCACACTAAGCCCCAAAAGAGCTCCTTGAGAATGGGATCATGTGTTAAGTTGGAACCTTAGTATTGCGGGCCTTTCGAGATCCTTATGAGGAATGGATGAGTGGTCTACAGACTTGCACTGCCACTGATAGTGAAAGTCCATGATTTTTTCCATGTTTCATTGCTTAAAAGATATATGAAGGATGTTGATAATGTAATTGACTAGTATGTATTACAGGTGGAACCAGAGGGAGAATTCTAGCCAAAACCACAATGCATATTGTAGTGGAAACAAATCTTTCTCCATAACAAAGAAATCAAGTAAGTTAAAGTGTAGTGGAAGAACCTAGGGTCCATTGAAGCTATATGGGAGATGGTAGATCATATGCGAGCTATGTATCCTTCATTATTTGTTTTTTGAGGCAACAAAGTTTTGGTATATGTACACATGATTAGGTGCTAAATTTTTTTCTCAAACTTCAAAGTTGTCGGATTTATGTGGAACTTGAATGAACGCGTAGTGCTCGTCATCTTGAATTTGGCGCAACTCATTTTGCCCGAAATAGACTCCGTGTGCTCCTAAAAACATGTTATTTTCATTTTCCTAAACAAGGGAATTAATAAAAAAAAATGTAGACAACCTAGTCAACAATCTGTACTATTAACGTCGCGCTGACTGGGCATGCCTACATGGCAAGGTGACTGTGCATGTGACTGATTGATCTTTGGAGAATGGTGTGTTTCCAAGTGGAATGATGTTGTTGGAGCTGATTTGGATGAGTTTGATTGGTTGGTTGGTGGCCAACCACAGGATACCACGTAGACCAGCCAGGGGCTGCCATGTGGTAGTCCGAGGGCCACCAAAAATCGGGTTAAGGTTTGAGAAGCAGCACGCAGGGTTTGAACCCATGACCTCCATGTCCAAATTCAAAGCCTTTGCCAATACACCATACAAGTAGTGCTTATAAACTATGGTCATTGGAATATATTTAAATTTTAAGCGTCATGGCATCCAGAAAAATGGCTTGCCCTTGGGTGCATGCCATTCAACACGACCACGGTGGAGTGGGAAGGAGCCAGCCCACTAAGGGGTCATCCCTTAGGCGCGAGCCACCCAACATGACCACCATTGGAGTTTAGTGGGGGCCTGGCCGATAGGGGCGGGTCATTGGCCTTAGCCTCGACTACGTGGCCCCACACATGTCCAAAATTTTTGGATTTAAGGCCTTATAGGGCATTTAATTTGTCCCACAATTTTGCCCAGAATTAGGTGAAATTAGCGCTCGGTTACCTGAATTAGAATCAAATTTGTAGGATGGTGCCAAATTTTGGGGAAATTGAGGTGCGATTAGTAGAAAGACTTTGGGAAGCCATAACTTCTTCAGTTTTTGACCAAATCAGGAGTAGAAAGAGGCTAGACAAACATTTTTGGGAATTATGGAGCCATTAGAATAGGTTTTAGACCTATCTAGGCATTGTAAACTAATGCATTCACACTTTGGAGTATAATAGATAGGGTCAAGCTATTAGAAGTTGGACCAAGGAGACGTAGCCCAGGCGGGTTGAATTCCTTCATCGTGTGTTGTTGTAATATTATTTTGGTGATGTTCATGTCTGTTATATGTTGTTTTTCAGTCATTTGTTTATGTTAATTTGTACATGCAATTACATAAAAACACTCAAAAACTCACGATAAAACTTGCAATTAACCTCATGAATCCTTAAGCATGTTTACATATTCTGAAGAGGCATTTAGCACAACAAAACTAATTTTCTCATTCGGATCAAGTTTGGCATCAGAGTTCTTGGTTTTCTTTGTGCAAGGAGGATTTAACTATTTGCAAGTGAATGTGATGCTTACAAGGTTGAAGCTCAAGAGAGGAGAAGGGAAGTTGTTGAAGGTCTTGAAGTTGGGTCAAGGAGAAGCAGTGAAAGGTTGCCACAATATCCATCACCAGTTCTACCTCAAATTGTAGTTGAAGCTTCGATGAGCATGTCACATGAAGGTGAGCCTGCAAATATGACAGAAGATGAGAAGGTTTTTAGGAATGATTTCTTTGACATGACTAAGATGGTTAAATTCCTCTATGAAGAGAGGAATACAAGACTACAGGGTGAAAGCTCCAAGCCTCCAAAAGGAGGTTCTTGAGGAGGAGGAGGTAATGGAAATGGAGGTAAACCTCCACCTTCTCCACCATCATCTTCATCTTCATGTTCAAAGGCATATTCACCCTCTTCCACTAATATAACTGTCACTCATACTCATCAATATACCTCAAAAAGAATTGGTAAAACACCCTTGTTTAAACTTGATGTTAAATTTGAACTTCCCATGTATAATCGTGAAGTGAATGTAGAGAATCTTGAAAATTAGGTTCGTCAGTTGGAGGTCTATTGCAAAATTGAAAACCTTCAAGATGATGACATAAAGATTCAACTAGATTCCTTGAGACTGGAGGGTGAAACACTAGTATGGTGGGAATCCAAGACACAAGAAGAGATAAAAAAACATGGTAAGATCTCAATTTCTTGGTTTGATTTCATTGCTATAATTAAAAGACAATTTTACCCTCTAGAATATATGCAGAAAGCCATCATGAATTGGCAGAATTTTAAACAACTTAATGGTCAAAATGTGCAAGAGTACACCCAAGAATTTAGAAGAAGGTATCTAATGTTAGGTGTAGATTTTCAATCACAAGACATGTTCTTAATGTATATAGGAATTTTACACAGTTACCTTAGGAATACTATCCTTATGTTTAATCCCAATAGTCTATATGAGGTCTATGTGCAAGCCACTCATCTTGAGGCAAGAGGGAAAAATACTCTAGAAGAGGGTAGTAAAAATCCATTTAAGGGTGAAGGGAAAGAAAAGGGTTTCAAAGGGAAAGGAAAGAAAAATGCATCCCTTAAAAAGGAAGGAGAAACAATGTAAATTTTGAAATGGGAACTATAAACTTGAAATGGTAACTCTGGCAAAAAAACATCAAAAAATAGTGTTAAAAACGAAAAGTGTTGATGTTGGAATAACACCTTTTTTCCTAGGGTAAATTTTCAATATGTTTGAAAAATGGCGGTGAAAACCAATTTTTTGTGCAAAAAATGTCCGAAAAACACCCTCAAAACAAAAAGTGTTGATGTTGGGATAACACTTTTTTTTTTTTTTTCGAAGAAGTAAAAAATTTCAGCATTTCGAAATAAGTGTAAAATATTTTATTCATGACACCTAACATTAAATTAAAAAAAAAATAATGTAAAAAAAAAGAGAAAGCAAGAAAAGAAAAAACAGAAAGAAAAAAGAAAAAGTAAAAAAAAATACAACATAATTAAAATATATACTAAAACAAAACATAAAAATAAAAATAAAAAATAAAAATCAAATATATAAAAAAGGACAAAAAACATCAAACATAAAAAAAAAATCAATCATAAATGTAAAAAACAAATTACATAGAATTAAAAACTAAAATAAATAAAAATTATAAACAATAAATAGTTAAAAAACCATATTTAAAAAACAATGGAATTTTTTTTTTTAATTTTGTAAATCATAAAAAAAGTTGGCAAAAAAAAAGAAAAATAAAAATTAACCATAAAAAATAAAAAACTACTAAAATTAAGATAAATGTTGATTACTTAAAAAAAACAAATATAAAATATATCTAAAAAGACCCAAAAAAAATGTTAAAAAAAAAAATTAATCTCATAAACCATAAAGATTTGGTATATTATATTATATATATATATTATAGGCGCAAAAAAAAAACACACAAGTTAAAAAGTAGAAAATTAACTAAAAAAATTAAAAAAAACTAGTAAATTAATATTAAAAACATTTTAAAAAAAACTGAAAAACAAAAATAAACCTTGAAAAAAATGAAAAATGGCGTAAAATTATGTCTTAATCCAGGGTGCTTTCTTCATGTTCGTATAGTTAAATCTTTTCAAGTATATAAATATATATCGCTGGCAGCTTTATATTCTTACCTATATATTATGTTCCTCCTGTATTTATTTATGATTATTATTATTAATATATATATAATTTTAGGTATTAATCTAATTTGATTTTATGTAGATGTATGATTTTCTCATTGATGAAGGTTCTTTTCCTGTTTTGGTAGTTAATTATTTAATTCATAAGGTCATTATTATTGGTGTATCTAAATTATGATGTATTCTTGGGTCTAATTGTATTATATTTATGTTATTGTTATTTTATTTTTATTTTTGCTACAATTTAGTTATTTATTTTCAGCTCTTTAAACTAACGGAAATAAGTATGGCCTTTCTAGATATTTTTCTATCGCAATTTAAT
>APFE030437410.1:133015-177584 GCA_000404065.3 Pinus taeda | reverse complement strand
GTTTTTTTTTAAATTTTTTAAAATTTTTTTTTTTACAGTAACAAATAAGTTTATTTAGGGCAGCGAATAAGCTGCCGCGTGCTCTTACAATGCTGTGGAAACAGAGACAGAGATCTGTGGAGATCTAAATGGGTTTGGGTTGTTCGCCTTTGATCCGGGAGAATATCAGTCTGCCCGATGTTGAACTTCAACGACTTAGACATAGGTTCTCTTCAAGCTAACTGTTGGACATGGTGGAACATTGCTTGGTGCCAGAGGATTTCCTGGGGCGGCTCCTGATCTTGCTGTTCATAAGAGCACCAAAGCCAGTGATTGCCGGAGAAACCTGAATATCCACAGTTGCTTTGGAAAGACTGCTACTGCTACAGGGAGCTCCACCTTTTTTTTTTTTTTTGCATCGCTCAGATGATTCTGCGTTTCGAAAATGAGGAGCTCAGGTTTGATGATCACGGCCTTCAGGATTGACAGAAAAGTGAAAATCAAAGCGGTAACTAGGCAGCCCCCTTGAGGATCCTCAGAGGGCTCAGAAAAGCATGAACTCGACAGGAAGCAGAGGCCGATACTTTGAGAGGAGGTCCCGAAGAGCAGGGTAGGAGATCCGGACAACAGGAGCCTTAAGGAATGGCACATGAAGATTCAATCGAGTTGACCACCAGGGATCTCCGAGAACAGAGGGAGCCCAGATTAGCCTCCAAGTTAGCTTGAAAGTTAAGAGTCCTTAAGATATGAAAGAAGGAAATTTTATTGAACTTGGGAAGAAGAAGCCGGATTTTCCTGATAATAGTGGCTAGATGTACTTGATGAGAGGTCTTAGGAAAGAGCAAAGCCTGGATGATGAGTCTAGAATCTCCAAATACAGAGAGAGATAAGATATTTCTATTAATCGCCAGGATGAGCCCCTGCCACAGCACAAGAGCCTTCGCTCTGTTGTTGGTTTCGATTCCCAGACCCCAATGGAACTGCAGTTCCGGGAAGCCACCAGGACTCAGAAGAACTCCACCACTGCCAGCAACCCCAGGGTTTCCTTTGGAGGCCCCGTCGAAAAATAAACAATGATCATCCAAGGCCGATCTCCACTTAATGAACTCTATTTCTTCCAGCCTAATCTCCCAGTTGGCTTGGCCGAGAGCAGGAGGAATGGGTCTTTCCTTCAGGTTTGGGATCAGATCTTTGAGCCAGTGCTCCTCCTCTTTGTCCAGACTCATTTCATTCCTTGATGAAGTATTGGCTTCCAAAGCCTCGCCCAGCAATGCTTTTATTTTAGAAATAACTCTTATAGGATTGCAACTTTCTTCTCGAAAAATTCTGTTATTTCTTTCCAACCACAGTTTCCAATAGATAAATTTAGGAATCCACATCCAGCTTGTTTTAAGAAGACTTTTTTTTTTAAAGCTGAAGGGAGATGAGCTGGCCCAAGTGCGGAACAGAGAAGGGATGTTATCCGGAAAATCGAGGTTGGCTGGATCTAACATCAGAACTCCCCTCCAGACTTCTTGATCAAAGGGACAGAGCAGTAAAAGGTGGCTGACAGTTTCTTCGTCAGACAAACAAAGAGAACATCTAGAAGGCCCTTCCATCCCTCATCTTCGCAAGTTGTCTCTGGTGAGAATGCTTTGGTGTGCAACTGTCCAACAGAAGAAGTCGATTTTAGGGAGAGAAGGGAAGTCCCATATAAATTTCCATTGAGCTGGATTGGGTGGAGCATATGGAACAACAATAATTCTTTTGTAACCTTCGGAAATAGTGTAAGAGCCAGATATGGAGCCCCAGCCTCTTTTGTCTTTAGTAGTGGCCTTAGAAGGAGATTTGCCTTGGAGCAGATCTAACAATAGAGAGGCTTCCCCCTGCAGCATAAAGGGGACCTCCCCTAGGTTCCAACAGTCCCAGGTTCTATCAGGAGCTTCCTTCCAATTCAAAATATCCCATAGAGTGTACAGATTGCAAGAATGAAGCCAGACTTTGATGTTTGCAAGCCCTTCCACTTGGTTCAGTGGTTGATCCCCCAAAATTGAGTCATCCCATATTTTGATTTTTCTGCCATTACCAGGTATCTAATAAAGATGATGGATGAATTGCTCCCTAGCTGCATTGCAAAGATTGGAGATTGGAGATCCTTTTAGTAGTCTTGGGGACTTATCCAGGCATCTCAAGCATTGCCCTTGGAAGTATTTCTTCCAAATGACTCTTTTACTCTAGCTAGAATTTCCAGAGATTAAATTCACAGAATTTTGGATCCCAAAGCAAGATTTTGAGCAGCCAGGTTACGCAGATGAAGGCCTCCTTCCAGAAATGGTCTCTTGAGGATTTCCCAGTTCACTAAATGGATCCTTCTATCGTTATTATTCCCACCTTCCCACAGGAATCTACTTAACAGGCTGTCCAGTTTGTTGAGAAAGGATTTGGGGGCAAGAAGGATAGGGTTTTGATATAGAGGCATACTTATAAGGACCGATTTCATAAGGGTGACTTTCCCTACGATATTCAACCAAGAGGCACCCCAAGCTTGGATTCTATTTTTTATCTTATCGAGCAATGACAGCCAGTGAGCAACTTTTGGCTTAGATTTGAAGATTGGAATTCCAAGGTATTTAAATGACTCCCAATTTCGAATTCCATACATTTCTAAAAGTCTTGCAATATCAGACAGCTCCTTGATCGAACAGTTCCAGCCATAGATAGAGCATTTTCGATAGTTGATTTTGCTGCCCGAGAATGACCTGTAAATGTCCAGCTTCCTCTTGAAGTGTCTGGCAGAGATTAAGCTGGCTCCTCCGAGCAACAAGGTGTCATTGGCAAACTGGGCATGATTAATGTCTTTCGCCTTATGAGTGGTTCTGAGGCCAGGCAAAGTTTGGTTTTGCTGATTATGGTCAAGTTGGAAGCTGAGCACCGAGGCCTGGACGACATATAGGAGCAGAGACAAATGACATCCTTGTCTCAGGCCCCTAGAGGCTTGGAAAAAGTCTATAGAACGACCATTGACCAGTGGCGCAATCCAGGGAGAGGCGATACAAGCTTTCACCCAATTTATGAAGACAGTTGAGAAGCCTAGCTTCTTCATCACAACGAACAAAAAATCATGTCTCACCCTATCAAAAGCGTTTGCCAGATCGAGCTTAATCACCATTCCTTTCTCATTTCTTTGACAACTAGAGTGAACTGCTTCTTGCACCAGCACAATATTGTCCAGTATCTTTCTTCCTTTTATGAATCCGCCTTGATTTTCAGGGATGATTTCTGGCAAAATGATTTTAAGCCTGTTGGCTATAATTTTGGAGACTAAATTATAGCTGGAATTGCACAGGGATATTGGCCTAAATCTGCTGAAGTCTGATTCGCCTTTCTCTTTTGGGATCAAGGCGAGAAAGGCAGAGTTGATGCCACCGCCCAGCTTAGCACAGTTCTGGGACTTTCTAACCATTCTCAAAAGGTCTTTTTTTTATTGTTGACCAGCATGTCAAAAGAAACCTGACAGAGAACCCATCCGGGCCTGGGGCTTTGTCAGGCTCCATGCTGTCCAGAACTTCCTTTAGCTCTTCCATACTAATCAGAGTTGTCAACTTGACGTTATCTGAATCCTGGACGCAATTGGGAATTAAATCAATTGGATAGACATGAGGATCAATCGCTAGTTTTTCAGGAGCCGAATAAAGATCTTGATAGTAGGAATAAGCTGCTCCCTTAATGCCTTCAAAATCCTTAATCATAGTGTTTTGGTGATGAATCTCTGAGACTGATTTGAAATTCTTCCGGGCTTCAACTTGTTTGTGAAAGAAGCTGGTGTTTTTATCTCCGGACTGTAACCATAGATTCCTAGACTTCTGATGCCAAAATTCTTCCTCCTCCCTACTAGATCTATGAACCTCTTTTTGAAGCTTGACTTCTTTTTGTAACATACTTTGAGAAACAGGACTCTGCTCCATATCTGACTAATGAGTAGCAAGCCTGTTTAGAGTTGCTTTTCTCTTGGCTGTAGGGGATTTCAGATTTTTTAGTCCACTCTTTAAGATTTCTTTTAAGGACCCTAATTTTCTCTTCCCACACAAAGAATGGGGAATCGAGGACAAGCCTATTCCAGGATTCAGAGACCACCTCTTGGAATCCATCTTGCTGAATCCAAAGAGGACTGAAACGAAATGGAATGGGGCCAAGATTGTTGTCTAGGGAAAGCTCGAGGAGGATGGGCTTATGATCAGAGGTGAGATTTGGAAGAATTTTAGAGGATGCCATAAGGCCGCAGGTCAGGAAAGAAGAGTGGAGAAGGAATCTATCCAGTCAGGCAGTAATGTGGTTTGGGGCTATTCTTTTCTTGGACCAGGTGAATTTACCTGAATATGGTTTAATATCCTCCAGGTCCCAGCCCAGCATTATATCTTCAACCCATTCTCTGGCAGGGTCCCTGACAATGGAGCCTCCCTTTTTCTCATCGAGAGCAAGGGTGACATTCAGGTCACCTGCAATAATGATATTCCCAGGGTTTTGCTCTAAAAGAAATGAATGAAGCGAATTCCAACAGATTTTTTTCTCGTTGGGCAATACAGGAGCATAAACATTAAACATACTTACTTGCTGACCGGAATCCTTGTGGAGAAGCTGAGTGAAAAGCCAGTGGGGGCTGCTTTTTTCTTGAATAAATTCATACATGGCGCTGTTCCAAAAGGTGGCTATTCCACCAGAAGCGCCTCTTGCACTAACCGCTATTCCATGGCCTTTTTTCCAAAAAACTTTACTAGACTGGAGGAGAGGAAGATCCTCCATCTTTGTCTCCTGGATGAGAAGGATTTCAGGCGAATATATTCTCACTATATCTTTCAAGGCTTCCTCTTTCGACCTACTGCCTAAACCTTTGCAATTCCAGGAGACGTATTTCATTATTTACTGGTTTGATGGGAAGAGGCTCCTATTGGAGCCTTGATACTCTTGCGCCCAGATCTGGTGTTCATCATTGCTTTGAGAGTTTTTTGAGATCCCTGGAGGACATCTGAATAAGTTTTTTTCTCTCTCAATTTCTTCTTGGATTTGCGCCCTCTAGTCGTCTTGATAGGGGTGACTAGCGAATTGTCAGTTTCAGAATCTCTCTTTTCTGATTCTCCCTCAGAGTCTGAGGCTAGGCTGATGTGTTCTTCGCTGCCTTCCTTTCTTTTCTGACAATCCTCCACTGGGGGAACATTTGTTTCAACTTCAGTTACTTTCACTTGCTTCCCCTTATTTTCTGTTTCCTCTTGGGAATCCTTGACGTCCACCTTTTCTCCTGAGGAGGAGCCATCTTTAGCAGCAGCAACGGATTTTGAGTTAGAATGGGGCTTCCCCATCTGGGAGGAGATATTCTGCCCCGAAGGCATTGGAACAACCTTTCCCTTTCGGATTTATTTCCATCCTTCGTCTTCAACCGAGATCCCTGTTGGAGCTTTTGGGCAGTTTCTCTGAAAATGTCCGTGCTCATGACAGGTTCGGCATTTGAAAGGCAACTGCTCGTAGTCCAGCTTCTGATAGTGCTGCCATTCTCCAACTTTGAGTTTGATCACTTCTGGTAGACCGGCTTCTAAGTCGACTTCCACGCAGATTCTAGCGCAAGTATATTGGCCCTTGTAATCAGCTTTGTCAATGAAACGTCCCAGCCCATTTCCGATTTTCTGCAGAGATTGATAGCTCCAACAGTGTATCGGCAGATTAGGTAAATGGACCCAGACCGACACTTCCTTAGGGACATCGACGGATGGGTCAAAGTCAGGGTTCCATTTGTTAAGATACAGTCCCTGATTTCCCATAAAATATGGCCCGTTTCTGAACACCAGATCTTGATCTTCTTTGGTGGTAAATTCGAAAATGAAGTAGCCTCGTCCCACAGCATAACAAATCACGTTATTTTTCAGCTGAGGTCTCAAGTTTCGCTGTATCCATTCATCCGTGGATTTGGTGGAAGGCCATCGGCCCATAAACTGCCCTACGAGGCCTCTGTCAGACAGAGCAAGAGCGATTTTAATTGGTTGTTCCTCTGGGAGTGCTATCTCTGGAATTTCTTCAAGTTTTTTTTATGAATTTTGGCACCTCAGCGTTCTGATGCTTCTTCCCTTTCTTCAATAAAAGTCTTCGAAAGGCTTCTTCAGAGAATGAAGGAGGGGTGGGAGCGGACTCCCCACCCCCAGGCCCGCTCATGGCTGCGTCCAAGGATGAAGGCGGCGACGGACCTAGACTCAGCTCCGCGGATCAGAGCAGAGCGCGGAAAAACTAAAACATTTATATTCTTTTTAATTTTATTTACTTAAATTTTATATATTTTTTTAAATAATTTTTTTTTTTCCAAATTTCTTTTATGGTTTATGAGATATTTTTTTTTAAACATTTTGTATTTTGTTTTATATATATATATATTATATATATATATATATATATATATATATATATATATATATATATATTTTGTTTTTTAAGTAATCAACATTTAAAAAAAGAGAAATAAAACAATTTTAAAATTCGTTAAGTAATCATAATTTAAAAAAAAAGAAATTGGACATAATAAATTTTAAATGTGAAAAATAAGTCCTCTAAAAAAAAAGGGTATGTTGCATCAACATGTTTCAAAATCAGCATGAAGATCACTAACATTTAAAAACAAATATTTATATTTTATACACAAGAAAATTTAAAGTGTCAAAAATATGCACCAAAAAAGAAGAAGTGTATTTTGCATCACCACTTTTCAAAACCGGGTCATGTTTTTACTACCCCTATGAAACGGGTAATCGTATCGGTTATTTAAAGTGCCAAAAACTATGCTCTAAAAAAATATGTGTGTTCTGCATCACCCCTTTTCAAAATCGGGTCAATTTTTTGCTATCTCTATGAAACGGGTAACAATATCAGTTCCCGTTTCAAAGTTTACGTTGTTGAGAGAAAAAAATATGTAAACATTGTTCCAAGGGAGGAATCCAACATGAAATATAGTTGCAACAATATTGTCATCTTTCTAACATTGGCATGTACAGGATGTCAATATTGGAAAAAGCAGAAATACAAAAGCAAACCCAAGAGTTGTTGAATAGAGGGATCATCTGACCATAGCCTTTGCCATATGGGTCACCTATTGTTTTGGTGCCCAAGAAGAATGGAAAACATGTCACTAAGTGGAACTTAAGGAGTGGCTTTCATGAAAGTAGAATTGTTGAAGGAGACACATGGAAGATGACATTCAAAACAAAGCAAGGTTTGTTTGAATGGCTAGTTATGATTTTCGGTCTTTGACATGCTCCTACTTATTTCATGTGTATGATGAATGATGTATTAGAGCGATTTCTAGATGAGATAGTGTAGGTTTTAACCCTGTACAGAAATTACCTGCATACGAATTCTAAAACACAAAAAATAAACATTGCAAGAGCATAACACATAAAGCACATATACATAGAGATTTTTCCCCTGATCCCAGAACAAAGACTACTAGCTTGATTTTTCATTATGTTCCTTTCAATGCTATAATACATATTTATACATGCCGAATCATCTAATACCATGGAACGAAAACCATCGCGTCAAAAAACATGTGTGAAAATCATGCACAAAACCATAGGTGGGTCCACCCATCTTAAGATAGGGTCCAAAACCAAAATTTTCCGGGGCGCTGCCCTAGACCCCATAAAGTGGGGTTATGGGTATGCCTCAAACCCCCTGTGACCCCCCCCGCTACACAATCAGCGCAACAAAGGGGGGCTCCGCCCCTCCTCTAACCCCCCAGTTAATTACGTGGGCTAGTCGTGGAAAGAATATAACACAATCCAATAGATAATATATTTATATGACATTAGTTTTTGGAAAACCTCTTGACGAACATGTCATGCATGTGAGAAAAGTACTTGATGTCTTAAAGAAATAACAATTGTATTTAAATATGTCAAAGTGTGAGTTTGGAAAAACTTATTTATTTTACTTGGGTCATATTGTTGGAGGAGGTGAGTTGAAAATAGATTCCTACAAGATCGATGTCATGATGAATTGGCCAATGCCCATGACAATCACTGGAGTAAGAAGTTTTTTGGGAGTAGCTTTATCTTGCAGAAAGTTTATTGCTAACTTTTCTTCTATTGCAACTCATTTGCATGCATTGACTAGTGTGGAAAAGGTCTTCCAGTGGGGAGGCAACCAACAAAAGGAATTTGATGCCTTGAAACAAAAGATTAGTTAAGCTCATGTACTTCTAAGTGATTATGCCATGGGTGCAGTCCTCATGCAATATGGTAAGCCCATTTCATGTCATTCATAAATTTACTATGGTGCAGTGACAAAGTTGCAACAATCAAGGCACTTGCGACAGATGTGATCCTTACAACAATTACACTTGGTCAGTGGGTATAAGAAAGGTATATAAAACAAGGCTTATGATATTCTTTCTAGGCCTATTGTTAGTGCAAATACTTTACTCAAGCATAGTTTTTTTTTGCATGAAAGTGATGTTCAACAATATGCATACTTTCAAAATGTACATTTAAGCTTTAGTCAAGAGAACCAAGTAGGGGAATTTGATTACCATTTGCATCATAATCTTTTGTACCATCTTGGTAAGAAGGATGTTTCTATTGATGGTGACATGGACAAAGCCAAGAAGTTCATTTAATGATTTCAAATGGTACCTAAAACAGTTCAAGATCATCTTAAAAAGAGAAAAGGCAAATACAAAACAAGGCACGAAAAGCATTGTGTAGATCACAGGTTCCAAGTTGGCGATGAAGTTTGGATTCACATTAGCAAAGAGTAGCTCCAAGGAGAAGGTAAAAAATTGAAACCAATTCAATATGGTCCATTCGAAATTTTGGAAAAGATTGGTGACAATGCCTTTAGGTTGGATTTGCCTTCATATATGCAAATTTATGTTGTTGTTAACGTGGAAAATTTAAGGTTGTATGAGACTCCTTTGATTGAGGATCAAGGAGAGAATGTTAAAATTCCATACATTGAATATTTCTCTCCTGAATACCTTGACGAACTACAACAAGACACCATTCTTGATAGAAGAACAATGTCTTCAAAATGAGGAAATGAGGATTATCTTTGTGTGGGGCTCAAAGGAACAAATCCTTCTGAGGCCAAATAGATCAAGATTGGAAAGGTGAGGGAACTATACCCTCACCTATTGAACAACTGAAAGTGATATTTTGGGGTCTAAAAGCTTCCAATGTGAAGGAATGATTAGGTGCTCAAAAATTTTCTCAAAATTCAAAGTTGTCGGACCGATGTATAACTTGAATGACCAAGTAGTGTTCATCATCCTAAATGTAACGCAACTTGTTTCGTGCAAAACAGACTCCGTAAGGTCCCAGAAACATGTTATGTTTGTTTTCTAAACAAGCGAATTTAAAAGAAAAATGTAGACAACCCAGCTAGCAGTCTATATTGCTGACATGGCACTGACTGGGCATGCCTATGTGGTAGGGTGACTATGCATGTGATTGATTGACCTCCAAGAAATGGTGTGTTTCCAAGTGGCACGAGGTTATTGGAACTAATTTGAGTTTGATTGGTTGATTGGTGGCCAATCATAGGCTATTACGTGGCCTAGCCAAGGATCGCCTCATGGCAGCCTGAGGGCCACAAAAAATTGGGTTAAGGTTTGAGTAGCAGCAGGTGGGGGTTGAACCCGTGACCTCCAAGGCCAAAGTCCAAGCCATTACCAATACGCCATATGAGTAATGCTTATGAACTATGGTCATTGGCATATATTTAAAGTTTAAGTGTCATGCCATCTGAGAAAAGGGCCAGCCCATGGGTGCCAGCCCTTAGGCGCATGCCATTCAACATGACCATGGCGGAGCGGAAGGGGCCAGCCGACACGGGGGGCTAGCCCTTAGGAGTGAGCCACCTAACATGACCACCGTGGGAGTGAATTGGGGGCCCGGATAATGGGGGTAGGCCATTGGCCTTAGCCACAGGTACGTGGCCCCCCACAAGTCCAAAATTTCAAATTTAAGGCCTTATAGGGTAATTAATCCATCTTACAATTTTTCTAGGAATTAGGCGAAATCGACGCTTAGTTAGCGGAATTATAGGTGAATTTCTAGGATGGTGCCGAATTTTGGGGAAATTGAGGTGAGATTAACAAAAAGACTTAGGGAAACCATAACTTCTTTAATTTTTTACCAAATCAGGAGAAAAAGGAGTCTAGACAAACATTTTTGGGTATTCTGGAGCCATTGGAACATGTTTCAGGGCTATCCGAGCATTGTAAACTGATGTATTCACACTTTTGAGCATAATAGAGAGGGCCAAGCCATTGGAAGTATGTTTTGTTTTCAATGATTCACTAGTTATAGGTGTCATAAAACACTGAAGGCAATGTTCCCCCAAGGGGTAGGGGTTTGTAACAACCCCAGGTTAAAAGTTCACGTAATAAAAGTTAATAAAGGAAAAATAAGACAAAAGTCATGGGACACATATTCTAAGTTGAATGTTGGGAAAATCACTACAGTGGGAATCACTTTGGTTTATTTATGGTGAAAAATGTGAAAAATAAGTCTAAAAAAAAAGGTATGTTGCATCAACATGTTTCAAAATCAGCATGAAGATCACTAACATTTAAAAACAAATATTTATATTTGATACACAAGAAAACTTAAAGTGTCAAAAATATGCACCAAAAAAGAAGAAGTATATTTTGCATCACCACTTTTCGAAACCGGGTCATGTTTTTACTACCCCTATGAAACGGGTAATTGTATCGGTTATTTAAAGTGCCAAAAACTATGCTCTAAAAAAAATATGTGTGTTCTGCATCACCCCTTTTCAAAATCGGGTCAATTTTTTGCTATCTCTATGAAACGGGTAACAATATCAGTTCCCGTTTCAAAGTTTACGTTGTTGAGAGAAAAAAATATGTAAACATTGTTCCAAGGGAGGAATCCAACATGAAATATAGTTGCAACAATATTGTCATCTTTCTAACATTGGCATGTACGGGATGTCAATATTGGAAAAAGCAGAAATACAAAAGCAAACCCAAGAGTTGTTGAACAGAGGGATCATCTGACCATATCCTTTGCCATATGGGTCACCTATTGTTTTGGTGCCCAAGAAGAATGGAAAACATGTCACTAAGTGGAACTTAAGGAGTGGCTTTCATGAAAGTAGAATTGTTGAAGGAGACACATGGAAGATGACATTCAAAACAAAGCAAGGTTTGTTTGAATGGCTAGTTATGATTTTCGGTCTTTGACATGCTCCTACTTATTTCATGTGTATGATGAATGATGTATTAGAGCGATTTCTAGATGAGATAGTGTAGGTTTTAACCCTGTACAGAAATTACCTGCATACGAATTCTAAAACACAAAAAATAAACATTGCAAGAGCATAACACATAAAGCACATATACATAGAGATTTTTCCCCTGATCCCAGAACAAAGACTACTAGCTTGATTTTTCATTATGTTCCTTTCAATGCTATAATACATATTTATACATGCCGAATCATCTAATACCATGGAACGAAAACCATCGCGTCAAAAAACATGTGTGAAAATCATGCACAAAACCATAGGTGGGTCCACCCATCTTAAGATAGGGTCCAAAACCAAAATTTTCCGGGGCGCTGCCCTAGACCCCATAAAGTGGGGTTATGGGTATGCCTCAAACCCCCTGTGACCCCCCCCGCTACACAATCAGCGCAACAAAGGGGGGCTCCGCCCCTCCTCTAACCCCCCAGTTAATTACGTGGGCTAGTCGTGGAAAGAATATAACACAATCCAATAGATAATATATTTATATGACATTAGTTTTTGGAAAACCTCTTGATGAACATGTCATGCATGTGAGAAAAGTACTTGATGTCTTAAATAAAGAACAATTGTATTTAAATATGTCAAAGTGTGAGTTTGGAAAAACTTATTTATTTTACTTGGGTCATATTGTTGGAGGAGGTGAGTTGAAAATAGATTCCTACAAGATCGATGTCATGATGAATTGGCCAATGCCCATGACAATCACTAGAGTAAGAAGTTTTTTGGGAGTAGCTTTATCTTGCAGAAAGTTTATTGCTAACTTTTCTTCTATTGCAACTCATTTGCATGCATTGACTAGTGTGGAAAAGGTCTTCCAGTGGGGAGGCAACCAACAAAAGGAATTTTATGCCTTGAAACAAAAGATTAGTTAAGCTCATGTACTTCTAAGTGATTATGCCATGGGTGCAGTCCTCATGCAATATGGTAAGCCCATTTCATGTCATTCATAAATTTACTATGGTGCAGTGACAAAGTTGCAGCAATCAAGGCACTTGCGACAGATGTGATCCTTACAACAATTACACTTGGTCAGTGGGTATAAGAAAGGTATATACAACAAGGCTTATGATATTCTTTCTAGGCCTATTGTTAGTGCAAATACTTTACTCAAGCATAGTTTTGTTTTGCATGAAAGTGATGTTCAACAATATGCATACTTTCAAAATGTACATTTAAGCTTTAGTCAAGAGAACCAAGTAGGGGAATTTGATTACCATTTGCATCATAATATTTTGTACCATCTTGGTAAGAAGGATGTTTCTATTGATGGTGACATGGACAAAGCCAAGAATTTCATTTAATGATTTCAAATGGTACCTGAAATAGTTCAAGATCATCTTAAAAAGAGAAAAGGCAAATACAAAACAAGGCATGAAAAGCATTGTGTAGATCACATGTTCCAAGTTGGCGATGAAGTTTGGATTCACATTAGCAAAGAGTAGCTCCAAGGAGAAGGTAAAAAATTGAAACCAATTCAATATGGTCCATTCAAAATTTTGAAAAAGATTGGTGACAATGCCTTTAGGTTGGATTTGCCTTCATATATGCAAATTTATGTTGTTGTTAACGTGGAAAATTTAAGGTTGTATGAGACTCCTTTGATTGAGGATCAAGGAGAGAATGTTCAAATTCCATCCATTGAATATTTCTCTCCTGAATACCTTGACGAACTATAACAAGACACCATTCTTGATAGAAGAACAATGTCTTCAAAATGAGGAAATGAGGATTATCTTTGTGTGGGGCTCAAAGGAACAAATCCTTCTGAGGCCAAATGGATCAAGATTGGAAAGGTGAGGGAACTATACCCTCACCTATTGAACATCTGAAAGTGATATTTTGGGGTCTAAAAGATTCCAATGGGAAGGAATGATTAGGTGCTCAAAAATTTTCTCAAAATTCAAAGTTGTCGGACCGATGTATAACTTAAATGACCACGTAGTGTTCATCATCCTGAATCTAATGCAACTTGTTTCGTGCAAAACAGACTCCGTATGGTCCCAGAAACATGTTATGTTTGTTTTCTAAACAAGCGAATTTAAAAAAAAAATGTAGACAACCCAGCTAGCAGTCTATATTGCTGACATGGCACTGACTGGGCATGCCTATGTGGTAGGGTGACTATGCATGTGATTGATTGACCTCCAAGAAATGGTGTGTTTCCAAGTGGCACGAGGTTATTGGAACTAATTTGAGTTTGATTGGTTGATTGGTGGCCAATCATAGGCTACTACGTGGCCTAGCCAAGGATCGCCTCATGGCAGCCTAAGGGCCACAAAAAATTGGGTTAAGGTTTGAGTAGCAGCAGGTGGGGGTTGAACCCGTGACCTCCAAGGCCAAAGTCCAAGCCATTGCCAATACGCCATATGAGTAATGCTTATGAACTATGGTCATTGGCATATATTTAAAGTTTAAGTGTCATGCCATCTGAGAAAAGGGCCAGCCCATGGGTGTCATCCCTTAGGCGCATGCCATTCAACATGACCATGGCGGAGTGGAAGGGGCCAGCCGACACGGGGGGCTAGCCCTTAGGAGTGAGCCACCTAACATGACCACCGTGGGAGTGAATTGGGGGCCCAGATAACGGGGGTAGGCCATTGGCCTTAGCCACAGGTACGTGGCCCCCCACAAGTCCAAAATTTCAAATTTAAGGCCTTATAGGGTAATTAATCCATCTTACAATTTTTCTAGGAATTAGGCGAAATCGACGCTTAGTTAGCGGAATTAGAGGTGAATTTCTAGTATGGTGCCGAATTTTGGGGAAATTGAGGTGAGATTAACAAAAAGACTTAGGGAAACCATAACTTCTTTAATTTTTTACCAAATCAGGAGAAAAAGGAGTCTAGACAAACATTTTTGGGTATTCTGGAGCCATTGGAACATGTTTCCGAGCTATCCGAGCATTGTAAACTGATGTATTCACACTTTTTAGCATAATAGAGAGGGCCAAGCCATTGGAAGTATGTTTTGTTTTCAATGATTCACTAGTTATAGGTGTCATAAAACACTGAAGGCAATGTTCCCCCAAGGGGTAGGGGTTTGTAACAACCCCAGGTTAAAAGTTCACGTAATAAAAGTTAATAAAGGAAAAATAAGACCAAAGTCATGGGACACATATTCTAAGTTGAATGTTGGGAAAATCACTACAGTGGGAATCACTTTGGTTTATTTATGGTGAAAAATGTGAAAAATAAGTCCTCTAAAAAAAAAAGGTATGTTGCATCAACATGTTTCAAAATCAACATGAAGATCACTAACATTTAAAAACAAATATTTATATTTGATACACAAGAAAATTTAAAGTGTCAAAAATATGCACCAAAAAAGAAGAAGTGTATTTTGCATCACCACTTTTCAAAACCAGGTCATGTTTTTACTACCCCTAGGAAACGGGTAATCGTATCGGTTATTTAAAGTGCCAAAAACTATGCTCTAAAAAAAATATGTGTGTTCTGCATCACCCCTTTTCAAAATCGGGTCAATTTTTTGCTATCTCTATGAAACGGGTAACAATATCAGTTCCCGTTTCAAAGTTTACGTTGTTGAGAGAAAAAAATATGTAAACATTGTTCCAAGGGAGGAATCCAACATGAAATATAGTTGCAACAATATTGTCATCTTTCTAACATTGGCATGTACGGGATGTCAATATTGGAAAAAGCAGAAATACAAAAGCAAACCCAAGAGTTGTTGAACAGAGGGATCATCTGACCATATCCTTTGCCATATGGGTCACCTATTGTTTTGGTGCCCAAGAAGAATGGAAAACATGTCACTAAGTGGAACTTAAGGAGTGGCTTTCATGAAAGTAGAATTGTTGAAGGAGACACATGGAAGATGACATTCAAAACAAAGCAAGGTTTGTTTGAATGGCTAGTTATGATTTTCGGTCTTTGAAATGCTCCTACTTATTTCATGTGTATGATGAATGATGTATTAGAGCGATTTCTAGATGAGATAGCGTAGGTTTTAACCCCGTATAGAAATTACCTGCATACGAATTCTAAAACACAAAAAATAAAAATTGCGAGAGCATAACACAGAAAGCACATATACATAGAGATTTTTCCCCTGATCCCAGAACTAAGACTACTAGCTTGATTTTTCATTATGTTCCTTTCAATGTTATAATACATATTTATACATGCCGAATCATCCAATACCATGGAACGAAAACCATCGCATCCAAAAACATGTGTGAAAATCATGCACAAAACCATAGGTGGGTCCACCCATCTTAAGATAGGGTCCAAAACCAAAATTTTCCGGGGCGCTGCCCTAGACCCCATAAAGTGGGGTTATGGGTATGCTTCAAACCCCCTGTGACCCCCCCCCGCTACACAATCAGCGCAACAAAGGGGGGCTCCGCCCCTCCTCTAACCCCCCAGTTAATTACGTGGGCTAGTCGTGGAAAGAATATAACACAATCCAATAGATAATATATTTATATGACATTAGTTTTTGGAAAACCTCTTGACGAACATGTCATGCATGTGAGAAAAGTACTTGATATCTTAAAGAAAGAACAATTGTATTTAAATATGTCAAAGTGTGAGTTTGGAAAAACTTATTTATTTTACTTGGGTCATATTGTTGGAGGAGGTGAGTTGAAAATAGATTCCTACAAGATCGATGTCATGATGAATTGGCCAATGCCCATGACATTCACTGGAGTAAGAAGTTTTTTGGGAGTAG
Source organism: Pinus taeda (assembly GCA_000404065.3). Taxonomy (NCBI): domain Eukaryota; kingdom Viridiplantae; phylum Streptophyta; class Pinopsida; order Pinales; family Pinaceae; genus Pinus; species Pinus taeda. The sequence goes on along the minus strand of APFE030437410.1, from coordinate 161,624 downwards.
CTTTATCTTGCAGAAAGTTTATTGCTAACTTTTCTTCTATTGCAACACATTTGCATGCATTTACTAGTGTGGAAAAGGTCTTCCATTGGGGAGGCAACCAACAAAAGGAATTTGATGCCTTGAAACAAAAGATTAGTTAAGCTCATGTACTTCTAAGTGATTATGCCATGGGTGCAGTCCTCATGCAATATGGTAAGCCCATTTCATGTCATTCATAAATTTCCTATGGTGTAGTGACAAAGTTGCAGCAATCAAGGCACTTGCGACAGATGTGATCCTTACAACAATTACACTTGGTCAGTGGGTATAAGAAAGGTATATAAAACAAGGCTTATGATATTCTTTCTAGGCCTATTATTAGTGCAAATACTTTACTCAAGCATAGTTTTGTTTTGCATGAAAGTGATGTTCAACAATATGCATACTTTCAAAATGTACATTTAAGCTTTAGTCAAGAGAACCAAGTAGGGGAATTTGATTACCATTTGCATCATAATATTTTGTACCATCTTGGTAAGAAGGATGTTTCTATTGATGGTGACATGGACAAAGCCAAGAAGTTCATTTAATGATTTCAAATGGTACCTGAAACAGTTCAAGATCATCTTAAAAAGAGAAAAGGCAAATACAAAGCAAGGCACGACAAGCATTGTGTAGATCACAGGTTCCAAGTTGGCGATGAAGTTTGGATTCACATTAGAAAAGAGTAGCTCCAAGGAGAAGGCAAAAAATTGAAACCAATTCAATATGGTCCATTCGAAATTTTGGAAAAGATTGGTGACAATGCCTTTAGGTTGGATTTGCCTTCATATATGCAAATTTATGTTGTTGTTAACGTGGAAAATTTAAGGTTGTATGAGACTCCTTTGATTGAGGATCAAGGAGAGAATGTTCAAATTCCATACATTGAATATTTCTCTCCTGAATACCTTGACGAACTACAACAAGACACCATTCTTGATAGAAGAACAATGTCTTCAAAATGAGGAAATGAGGATTATCTTTGTGTGGGGCTCAAAGGAACAAATCCTTCTGAGGCCAAATGGATCAAGATTGGAAAGGTGAGGGAACTATACCCTCACCTACTGAACAACTGAAAGTGATATTTTGGGGTCTAAAAGCTTCCAATGGGAAGGAATGATTAGGTGCTCAAAAATTTTCTCAAAATTCAAAGTTGTCGGACCGATGTATAACTTGAATGACCATGTAGTGTTCATCATCCTGAATCTAACACAACTTGTTTCGTGCAAAACAGACTCCGTATGGTCCCAGAAACATGTTATGTTTGTTTTCTAAACAAGCGAATTTAAAAAAAAAAATGTAGACAACCCAGCTAGCAGTCTATATTGCTAACATGGCACTGACTGGGCATGCCTATGTGGTAGGGTGACTATGCATGTGATTGATTGACCTCCAAGAAATGGTGTGTTTCCAAGTGGCACGAGGTTATTGGAACTAATTCGAGTTTGATTGGTTGATTGGTGGCCAATCATAGGCTACTACGTGGCCTAGCGAAGGATCGCCTCGTGGCAGCCTGAGGACCACAAAAAATTGGGTTAAGGTTTGAGTAGCAGTAGGTGGGGGTTGAACCCGTGACCTCCAAGGCTAAAGTCCAAACCATTGCCAATACGCCATATGAGTAATGCTTATGAACTATGGTCATTGGCATATATTTAAAGTTTAAGTGTCATGCCATCTGAGAAAAGGGCCAGCCCATGGGTGCCAGCCCTTAGGCGCATGCCATTCAACATGACCATGGAGGAGCGGAAGGGGCCAGCTAACATGGGGGGCTAGCCCTTAGGAGTGAGCCACCTAACATGACCACCGTGGGAGCGAATTGGGGGCCCGGATAACCGGGGTAGGCCATTGGCCTTAGCCACAAGTACGTGGCCCCCACAAGTCCAAAATTTCAAATTTAAGGCCTTATAGGGTAATTAATCCATCTAACAATTTTTCTAGGAATTAGGCAAAATTGACGCTTAGTTAGCGGAATTAGAGGTGAATTTCTAGGATGGTGCCGAATTTTGGGGAAATTGAGGTGAGATTAACAAAAAGACTTAGGGAAACCATAACTTATTTAATTTTTTACCAAATCAGGAGAAAAAGGAGTCTAGACAAACATTTTTGGGTATTCTGGAGCCATTGGAACATGTTTCAGAGCTATCCGAGCATTGTAAACTGATGTATTCACACTTTTTAGCATAATAGAGAGGGCCAAGCCATTGGAAGTATGTTTTGTTTTCAATGATTCACTAGTTATAGGTGTCATAAAACACTAAAGGTAATGTTCCCCCAAGGGGTAGGGGTTTGTAACAACCCCAAGTTAAAAGTTCACGTAATAAAAGTTAATAAAGGAAAAATAAGACCAAAGTCATGGGACACATATTCTAAGTTGAATGTTGGGAAAATCACTACAGTGGGAATCACTTTGGTTTATTTATGGCTAAGGAAACTGGCAAAGGCAAAGAGGCATTAATTGGAATTTTGTTTATGAAATAAATGAAAATACGAGAAAAGGAAGGTTAAGATACACATATTTGCATGAGAATAAAATTGAAGGAAACATTAAAGAAAATGAAGAAAATAGATGCCTAAATAATAAAAAGGCTTCTGAGGATCAGTTCACAACTTTTTATCAGTTCAAGTTTTGACTCTCATAGAGAATTCTTGAAGCACTCTAGTATTGGAGAAAGAAAATAAAAATAAGGATAAGGAAAGAAAAGGAAGGACAAGGAAAGAAAAGGGAAGAAAAGGAAAAGCAAGGAAGGTTGGATAAAGTAGATTTAGTAGAAGGATTTTGTAGGTAACGGGTTGTAGGTGTGATTTCCTAGATGAGGTGTGGATGGATGGTACATGCATTTGTTTTTTTGGTTCATTTGTTTTCATTGGCATGGGTTTCTCCTAGTTTTGACAGTGGCTTGAAACTTTCCTTTCCATTTCTTGGATAGCCATGGTGTGATGGGATTCATTTCTGGCTGAGAATTGGATTGTCATAATATTTTGGATCTGGGTGAAGTGGTCTCGAGAAAATTCCCAAGGGTTGGGGGTGGATATGGTTTTCTCGGGGTAGCCCTCAACAGGTGGGTGGAGATAGGAAAATTCCTCAAGGTATGGTGAAATAATTATGAGGCATCCAAGCTTGTTTGGGTTTCTTGATCTCTTGACCCATTTTGGTGAGATCTCAATAGCCTAAGGGTGGACGTCGCTTAATCTCCAGAATAACCTTATTGTTTATGTTTTGAGATCCCACATTCATGCTTGGAATATGGCATGGGGGTGATTGGATGAAAGAAATATTTGTTTCAGCCCAATCTATGGTCGAGTTGTATATGGAAGTCCCTAACTTGGCTGGTTTTTTCATATGTCAATAAGAGCTATTTTCCTATGGTGGTTTATGAATACTTGTACTTGTTAATATGTGGCTTTAATGGTTGTTATATCATGATTCATATTTTGGTTATATGCTGGTTATAAGCATGGTTCTATAACATGTTCTAGCTATGCCTCTTGTTATATTTGATTAGTTGATGAATGCATGGGCTAACAAGTGTTATTACAACTATTAACAGAGGGCATGTTGTAGTGGTTGCTGTTATCACCCAATAATTTCCCAAGGTTAAAGAAAGAGATCACTGGGGTAACCAAAAACCAACTTTTGGGCATAGGCTCTAGCCAACCTAAGCTCAGAGAGGGCTCTCTCTATATGAATTAGCTTTGTTTGATGGGATTTTAGGCTAGTTATGAAAGTTCAAGGGGGTTTTGATTTGTATTGAATATTGGGTGGTGGGGTTCTTGAAACAGATTGATAGAATGATGTCTCTAGACCATTGGGCATATGGAGTCAAAAGAATGGTAGTAGAATTGGATCAATCTCACTAAAGGGAATGTTCAAAGGGAAAGATAGCAGATTAGAGTGTAGGTCTTATGCCAGAGGGGTGAAAAGGTTTTAACTAGGGTGAGAGAGAAATTAAGAATTCTCAGATCGGGATTGAAATGAGGAACAAAGGGTAATCAGAAACAAAGGGTAATTAAGAATCCTTTGCTATAGATTATGAAGAAACAACCTAAACTAAGGAGCAACTAAGAATTCCTTAACTCAGATTATCAGTAGAAAACATGTATTTGCCTAAACGTTATAACAGAGTGCAATCAAACAAATTCTGAGATAATACTCCAGTTATGGAATTCAGATTCAGATAAACATTATGGAAAAACTTTAAGAAAGATAACAAAAACATGAGAAAATACTTGTCTACACTTCGCTCAACACATGAATCCTTTGAAATATCTGGTCTTTATTCATCAATCCAGCTTGCTGGCTCAGTCAATGCTCTAATGTCTTTACAGTCTTTCAATCAAGAAGTCTATAGAAATTTTTAAGAATCCACACTACATACTTCGAATTGTGAAGTATTTATACTAAATTTTTATTACAAATATCTCAAACTAACATGAGATTTAATCTAGGAAATACAAATATCTCAAACTAACTTGAGATTTAATCTAGGAAATTCAAATATCTTCTTGCAGGAAGATAGGGACAGCTATTGAACTGCTTTCATGCTATCCCATTTATTGTGGTACTGTTTGCTTTTATGGTTTGATTTTAGCCCTTTATGCTCTTTGTTGTTTGAATTATTTACGCTGGAAGCTTCAGTTACTTTAGGCTTTCCTCTGATACTCTTTGTCACTTATACTCTTTCACTTTGATGACTTGTCTTTATCCTTTCTGTGTCTTTACCTTTTACTCTACAATTTAACCTTTTACTATGTGTTTCAACAGTAAATTACTTATTTTTTATGTGTAACAACATCGGGTAATGTATATAGGTCAGGTTCCTCTGTTTTGACTATCAATGCTCTGTATAAATGTTTTCTTCTCGGCTCTAAGTGTAATCGTCTTTTTCTTTGTTCTATGTGTGATTGTATTTTTCTTCTGAATATAGGCTTTTTAACAGGTTTCCCGTCGAATCTTGGAGTAAACAAGTTTTGTGACTAGTATTAGAATTGTTTATCCAAGGTCTAGTCTTCGGCTGATTACCTGCAAAATTCAACAATAATTAAGAAAACACAGGTTCGACAAGAAAAGCAACTGATGGCTTTCTCGCATAGGGATGCCTGAGGAAGGAGTCATGGAAGTGTTTTGGATGTAAATGGAGGTGGAATTGCATTACAGAGGTTCAGGGTGGCGCTGAAGGGTTTAAAGGGTTTATACTGTGAAATGGGCGAAAGGCACGAAAACAAGGTTTTCGGGGTTTTAAGCTTTGATGGGTAACTTTTTAAACTTGGCATGCAAATTCATATAACGGATAATAAGTGATTTATAGGGTTCATAGGTAGGTGGTATTAGTGGTTGTCACATCACTTATGAGCTGAAGGCAGTTTTTAGGAGGGGTCACTTGATATACTCTAGAGCGTGACATGTAGACATTAGGGGGTCAGTGAAAACCGCCTTATCAGGCGTGTAATGTTCAACCATCGGGCGTGGCTGATATGGTTGTGGAGCATTGGATGAAGCGGATGTTGATCAGAGAGCAATCAGGTAAGGGAAACACGCGAGTTATAAAATCTTGGCTTTAGGAGGGGACCAACGATTTTAATCTTCGGCGATATCGATTTATTTAGGAATTAATCATAGGTTTAAAACCATTGAGCGAGCTTAATATAGGTTTAACTTAGCTTTGGGTAAAGGTCGGGCGTTGGGTGAGGCTAATACGGTTGCACATCGTTGTATTAGGGCGTAGTTGATCGGGTTGTGAAATAGCATGGAGGAAATGTACAGAGGCTTAGGGGGGCTGAAGCTTTAATCAGAAGTGGTTTGTGTTTATTTGGGGTTAATGGGGGATTTATTTGTTTTGTCGGGATAAGGGGTAAATGTATTAGTTTCTATTAAAACTAAGGGTTGGGGGTATTTATGTAGGGATTTAGTTAATCTATAGGAAAAGGGTTATATCAGGAATCATATAATAAAGTTAATAATTAATATGAAATTCAATGGGTGGAGTGGGTTTTTCCTAAGTAAAAAGGTAAAATGTATGCATTTCGTGCACTTTTCTTTATACTTAGGATAATAGGTTTTTTGTGGGTTTTTGAGCAAAAAGGGATTTACATGGGGGGTTTTCACTTTTCCTAGGTAAATGTTGTTTAACCTTAGGAAAAGGGGTTTTATTAGGGTAATGAGGGGAAATGGATTTTATGAAGGGGATTCTAGCACTTGTGTCCATAAGTCATTAATCCGAGGGTCCGATCCCACCAAAAGTTAGAGAAATTCTCTAAGCCTCTTTGACTTATAGGATTTAAGGTACTAGAACATACTTGTGTATAGGAAATTAGTAAGTAAAGGGGAAAAATGAAAGAGGGGGAGTTAATCACATGAACTTGTAAACCTTTACCTTTGCTTCCATAGTTGACCATACATGTTGAAGGATGTGTATAAGAATGATGTATGTGCTTTGATCCAATTAACTTTGTAGTTCAACAACCTTTCTTCTACTTACCCATTTCTTACCCTAACATGTTTTCTTCATTTCTTTGGGTGTATTTAGGCTAGCAAACCCTTATCATCTATTTTCCTTTAATAAAAAAAACTAACTATTTATAACCTTATATCATCCAAGGGCTCAAATTAAGCTTATAAGCTCCTTTTATTTTCTCTACCTATCTATGATCTACCAAGATTAAATTGTTTGGTTAGATTTTATTCTCTAACTATAAACATCAAATTCAAAGCATGAAATAACCAAGATTAAACAGTTTGATTACCATGGATTGTGGCATGAATAACAAGTTGCACACAATCATTATAATGCATAAAGTAAATAGTGGTGGCATTTAGACTTGCAAACTTTCAATATCTCTTTTTGTTTTTGGGGTTCATATATTTTCATTTTTTTGACCTTCTCTTATTCTTTTTTTCCTTTGATTTTTATTTTAGGACATACCCTCTTTACATTTTTTAATCTTATTTATATGGAAATCATTTTCCTAAAGCAAAGGTATGTACAATATTACAAGGCTTAACCTTAGTCATTCAAAATTATGACTCCTATTGGTATAGGAACCTAACCACTGCAACACCCTCCAAACCTTTTGCCTGCATCCAATTTCGGAGCCTCCTTGAGAGTTTTTACTTGATGACTGCATGCACTTGGGTTCAATCTATGAACTCGTGTAAATATTCACACCCACCTTGATTGATTATTCCACCAACAACTTTTGCATGTTGATGTCAATGTCATGCTTGTGACCATGTTCTAGTTATACACAAGGTCTTCGCTTCATGTGTAAATTTTGTGTTCACCATGTAAACATCCATCGCGATCACACACAGAGTCATATATACTGTTGCACAAGCATCATCACGGTCAACCAATGATCAATCACAAGCATCATGCTTGTCGCTCACACCGTTGGTAAGTCATGTTGAGCATGTGTTTCTGGATGGTTTGAGTCGTCTTGTCGTCAAGTCATGTAAGTGTGTGTTTGAAAGTTCACATATGCATATTTTCACTTGCTCACACACTTAGTCATTTTGTTGAAGTTCTAAAGACAAGATTCCCCTCTGACAACCGGGCCTTCACCCCACCATTGACTCTATTGACTGCCACCTAGAACAGTGCAGAAGCACCAAGAAAGCCATTTAAAGTTGTGCTACCCACAAGTAGATCAATAAACTTTTGTGCTGGTCAACGAGTTTGACCCGACAGTCACCTCAAGACTGAATCCCCTCAAAAATTGCGCAAAGGAATTAGACCTTGCCTACCCCATTGACTAAGAAAATTGCATAGATAGGCCGGATAAACACCCAGTGCCCATCCTTGTCTCCCTCAGATTATTGTGTAGTTTTTCGAGCCAGCCCACCATCAACTGACCGATTGCTCACCTGGAAAACTATGTACATTTCATGAGAAAACCCTTTGCTCCCAAGCAGTCTGCTCAGCTAAGAAACTGCACAAAGATAATCAACAAGCCAGCCTCCCAGCATCACTGAAGTTTTCCTTGCTAGCAGCTCTCAACAGCTGACTACTAGTTCCCTCAAGGGATTGCGCAGTTTTTGCTGCTAAGCTCCAACAACTGATTGTTGGTTCCCTCCAGGAATTGCACAATTTTTGATGCCAATGCCTGATAGCTAACTACCAGTTCCCTCTAATAATTCCATAGTTTTTGCTACCAAGGTCCTAGCATCTAGCTGCTAATTCCCTCTAGGAATTGCGTAGTTTTGGCTACTAGGTTCCCGCTGCACGCTCCTTCCAAAAATTGAGCGGATTTTGCCTGCGTAGCCTTCCCGCAGCCTGGACTACTCCTCTCAAAAACTGTGCAGTTTTTCCCTCCAGCTAAGCCAGACCTCGCGGACAGTCATTGTTAATCCGGATTTCCCTTCTCCTTCACCCAGTGACTTCTGTGCAGTTTCCTTCATCAGTGCCTGGAGCATCCATCCCAACTCACACCTCACAACCTTGTCTCCTCTCCCAATCACTTGCATCCAAAACTATTATGCATCATGGTAGACTAGAAGGTTTATGGATTTTATGTTGTCTCATCATGAGTGAATGCAGATACAGGTACAAGAACAAACATGGTGCAATGATGGATGGGATGAAAAAAGGGAGTACATGTAGAAGGACATGTTTGCCAATAGACGAACAAATAATGCATGCAAAGAGATGTGCTCGTGAATGGATGATCATGCAAAGATGTGTTCATAGACTGATGGATGAGCGAACATGCAAGATGTGTTCATAGACAAATGGACAGACGAACATTTTTTCGCTAACAGATGAACTTGTCAAGGATGCCAACATACAAGCAAGGAGCAATGTTCAAATGAAACATCAAGCGAGCCTAATGACCATCAAAGACTCTGCACACTTTTCCATATGAAGATGAAGTTGTGACAGACCATGAGAACATCCATCACCCATCAACACTACAACTCAACATGCACACCAGCAACAACACGAATGTACTAGCACTATCATGTCGAGTCTTGTCTTGAGTCATGTCATCCACATCTCTACTATGGGCCATATTGTCAATCAATGTAATGTAATGTGGAAGTCCAAGAGACCCACTTGTCATATGAAGAGTCATGTAAAGTCAAAAGGTCATGGAAGTCAACAATCATGAGGGAAGTCAAACATCAACAAGGCTCAGTTTCACTCTTGGCTATAAATACCCCCTCATTTGTACATGCAAAGAAATTTTCACCTCGGCTCCTCCCACATAGCCTTCAAAGTCTGTAATCTTTTCTTTGAGTAGTAAGTAGTGGCTCCAATGCCCCATCCACGAGGACAGGGTTAGTGATGTATGGTGTAACGACTTGTCTTGGAACTTTCACTTAATTCAAAAGCCTGCTAACAGGCTAACACATTTTCACACATGTATTGTAACCGTTGTAAGACTCACCTTGAACACTTGTAATGCATGTTGTTTTAACCTGTGTTTAACACTTGAACTCATTCAATTGTTTTAATACATATATATTAAAGAAAATGTGTTGTATGAGTTGTTAATATTGTCATGCCCATGTTGGTTACCTCCCCAGACATTAGACAAACCTTTCATGCAAACTTGCTATAACAACAATCACACTCACATAGACTCCTTTGTTGTGTCTTGTACGTGTTATCTTTCCTTGTGTTTTGTGACTACCGCATCCGTGTGGACTACTCTTCCAGAAGTTGTGCATGTCCTGTTGTGTTTTCTGTTCTTAACAGAGTTGGGGCTTCCTCCCATTCAACTTGGAAATCACTCCCACCCTCTCCCTCTATAGTGAAAGAACCATTGACACAAGTAACACTGGAAATCACTAGGCACGTGAACCTCACTACTCAAAGACAAATCAAATCACTCTCCTATGCTGACAAGAAAGAGCTGAGGAAAATCTTTAAGGTAATGGAAACTGGGCCATTGTATTGGATGGGACTCCCACACCAAACGGTGTGAGGTCTAGTTGGGACCTCATATCGAGGTGATCCCCTCAATGTTGGCGGATCCAACACCGTTAACATTTATGGTTCTAGAAGGAGGGTTAACAGTTGTTTATGGATGAACATCCTCTCACACTCACTCATCAACCATCTAGTTAAGGCAGTAACTCATACTCCCTCTCAACCACACACGACTCTGCAGTTGGTTACTTCTCACCTCCCATGACTAAACACAAAATTCCATATCATCAACTTCACTCCATCCGTCCCATCACCCACATGTTTGTGAAAGCAGTTAGATTGATCCCAGGCATACAACACCTTCTATGTCCATCAACGAAGCCAAAAGCCACTCTAACAGGGGTTGTTGTATCGTCAGTGGAAGAAGCAGTTCTTGCCACACTTGAAGGTCTGGTTGAAGATATTGAAGATGGATAGGAAACTTCGATCTTCCGATAAGGGGAATGAGACACCCTTGTGATCTTGGCATCAGACTTCAGTACAGGATGTGGAGCAGAAGGTAGCGGAGGAGGCGAGGGTGGAGATGAACCAATAGATTAAAAGCCGAAACCATAAGATTCTGAATAAGAGGATGAGGACAAAGAAGAAGAAGAGATGGCTCACCAAAATATGGAATGGATGACTCAGGGACCATTCTCTCTCCCGGGTGCTTTGCACAAGATACCGAAGCGAGCGGAGAGAATGAACATCACGTTCAACCCTGATAGCATAGTAAAGGCAGAAGACCATTTAGACAAATTCTACCTGCAGCTGCAGACCCTTGAGGTATGGTATGACAACGTAGCATGTATATTCTTCCCATGTACCATGCATAGTCGTGCAGCTGTAGACCCTTGAGGTATGGTATGACAACATAGCATGTATATTCTTCCCATGTACCTTGGGCAGTCATGTAGCTGCATGGTATCACAACCTTCCACCAAACTCCATACAAAACTAGGGTGTGTTCAAACGTATGTTTCTTGAAAAGTTTGTTGATGACAAGACCCCAACAATGTTACTCAAAGAATTGGGAAGCCTGAAGATGGAGGGGAAAGAAAAGGTAAAAGACTTCAATCAGAGGTTTACAAGCATATTGAACAAGTTTTTAGCGGACAACAAACCTCACTAATCCATCACTGTTGATTAATACATGTTCGCACTGGCAACCAACATTACGCAATTCATTGAGCGAGCTGGGAAACCAACACTATTGGAAAACTGTGAAGAGGTTATTTTTGTTAAGAAAGAGCTGCATGCAATTGGGATCATCAAGGGTGATGAACCAGCAAAGGACTCCAAAGACGTGAGTAGGAAGTCCGAGGCGGTGGTGAGCAAAGGTAGAGACGAGGAAACAAATGATATTGAAACCCTCACTCGCCTCATCAAGAACTTGACAATAGAAGTGTCCGAGCTTAAACAACGGAAAATGGGCATAACTACAAGCATCCATCCACCTAGATAGAGACAAGGAAGCACATCATCTGGCAACAACCAGTGCACTCCAAAAACTGTGCAGAGCTCTTTGTTCCACCTCGATTAATGCACAAATTATAAGTTTTGTTTATTCCACAAGCAACATCACCCAAAGAACTCCTGTCAGACTGGAAGAGAGTCGCAAGATTTGTATGCAGTCATACATTTGACGTAGAAAACAATATGTAGGAACAGTCAGAAGACAACAATAATGACGAAGATGCTGCACCTGATGAAGCATCAAGTTATGGAACATCAAAGTAGAAAACATAGAACAAGTCTAGGAAGACAACGATGAACAAGAGTACATCCATGAGAATCAAACTTCAGAACACTCCACCAGACAACACGAACCTTAGTCTTACCCCTGACACCTTGATGATTTTACCACCTTTGGACTACAACATTGTGGATGACATGAAGAAAAATTTCATGAAAACCATTTTGTTCAAGCTAGCTAAGGTCCAGAGTTAGCAACACATCCTACTGCGCGCATTGGGATAGACAACAATGGACAACACAACCTATACCAACAAGGGAGCAAGAACACCTCGCGGATCACTTTCAATTGTGCTAAAGACACTCCGGAAGGAAGAAGAAAACTTAGGTTGCCCTCCATTCCTGCTTTCATTTGAACTTTTCAAGTGTAATGTTCACAATTGCTTGGTTGATTCTAACGTGACAACCAACGTCATGCTGCTCTCCATTGCCAAAAAGATCAATGCACAATGGAGCAAGACATCTGTGCAAATCATCCTACTTGATCGAACATATGTACCAACCATTGGTAAACTTCGTGATGTGATCATCTGACTATCTCACGAAGGTCGAGTTCACTAGTGCATCAACATTTTTGTTGTGGACATACCGGAAGCATATGACCTACTACTCAGCGGAGATTGGTCCAACAAGATGAACGTATAATTTGCTACAGACTGGTCACACACGTGGCTTTCGTACAAGGGAAAAAAATCAAATCTAGGTGGTATCCGAGAGGTATATGAAGCACAATGTCACTCCCCTTAATGGTGAGAATGAACGATTGGCCTTTGCAGAACTCATGTTTGGCAACTCCCTCCTCGAAACAATGTTGGATGTTATCTTGCACGGCCAGCTCCAACCCCACCAAACACGCAATTGGGACTCCTTCCTTGCCCAAATCATGGTAATGAAACATGTATAGTACATTGTACCAATAGTAGCAGTCGTAGTAGCAATAATAGTATCATTAGTACAAGTGGATCAAATGGTCTGTGTAGAGACAAGTTGTGGACCATGTACTTTGATGAATCAAAGACACAGGATGACTCAGGAGCCAAAAGTGCCTTCATCGACCCATACAATAGGAAGCATCTAGTTTCAAGTTTCTTGGAGTTTGAGTGCACAAACAACGTTGCTTAGTATGAAGCACTCATGTTGGGTTTGCATAAATCCATCAACCTCAACGTGGTTGTGCTCAAAGTGGTAGGTTATTCAGAGATAGTGGTACAGTAGGTACATAACACCATTCACTATTTGTCACCGCATCTCAAAAGTTACCAGTAGGAGGTATGGTGACTGATCTTTAAATTCCAAGCATTTAACATCATTTTTGTACCACATACGCATAATGCAATTGCCAATGTTCTGGAAAACACAAATTCAATAATGTCACCAATTAGGGATAGATTTACTATTGAAATTTTGTACAAACCATCTATCCCAGATTACATAACTACCTTACGCATGTTTAATGATGATCAATAGATACTGCATTTGATGGCCAACGCTGACATCTTCAAAGATGCAGCGATAGGTAACGATGAGCATGAGCGCTCTCTGCAAGTAGAAGCTGGTAACAGGAAATACCATCTTATCATGAAGGGTGTGGCATCTTTGGAAAATCTTTATGACTTGCAAGAAAGTTTTTCAGGGGCTGAGGAACAACAAAACCCAAAAGTCCACCATGATGCATGAACTGGTCAACTTGGGAACGTAACAAGATTTGAAGTTCGTCAATCTCAGCACATGTTGCACATAGCAAGAGCTAAAAGCCTTTGTCTGCCTATTCAAACAGTACCGAGATGTATTTGCGTGGATGTACGATGATCTAAAAACTTATGACATGTAGATAATCCAACACATCATTCTGATCAAAGAAGGCGTCCAACCATATCAACAGAAACTAAGGAAAGTACATCTATCACTTGAACCCCTCATACATAAAGAGCTTATCAAGCTATTGGATGCACAAATCATATACAAAGTTCATCATTCCACATGGGTTTCAAACCTTGTTCTTGTATGCAAGAAGTCTGGGTAAATCCACTTGTGTGTTGATTTCCAGAACATCAACCACACCTCAAACAAAGACAACTACCCTGTGCCATCTATGGACCACATTCTGCAAACAGTATCTGGGGAACAAATGTTTTCCCTACTCGAAGGCCTTTCAGGATAGAATCAGGTTTTGGTAGTAGAACCTAACAGAATTAAGACTATGTTCCGTACCAAGTGGGCTATGTTTTCTTACAGACAAATGTCATTTGGGATTATGAATGCAGGTGCAACCTTTCATCACACCATGGACATTTCTTTTCCCAGACTCTTCGAACAAAGCATAGTGGTATACCTCGATGATGTGACTATGTTCTCAAGAAGACGTGAGGATCACATATGCCATCTGAAGAAGCTTTTTTTGTGATGCTGGAAATACGGGATTTCCTTGAATCCCAAAAACATCATATTCACAGTGTCTGAGGGGAACCTTCTTGAACACATTGTTGCCAAAAGAGGGATCAAGGTGGATACAGACCAAGTCCAGACTATTACACAGATCCCTCACCCAACCAACAAGAAAGCTATTTACTCCTTCTTGGGCAAGATAAACTTCCTCTGACAGTTCATCTCGGATTATGCATAGATAGTCAAGCCCATCCAGGACATGATAAAGAAAGATGCAGTCTACAACTGGGGAAAGAGGGAGAAATATGCATTCACCCTTATCAAGCAGGCCATTGCAGAATCCCCTACACTCTACAACCCATATTTCAAGAAGGATTTCCTACTATACACCTTCGCCTCTGATAATTCACCCACTGCAGTACTCACTCAGAAGGAAACATCCCATCTCCTTCATGAGCGCAAGCATGTAGGGACCAGAACTCAATTACCCCATTGTTGACAAGAAAGCATGTGAAGTTTACAAAGGGGTGAAACACTTCATGCCCTACTTGCTGAAAAACCATTACATAGTCTATGTCCCTCACCTAGTAGTCCGTACATTGCTTGTACAACAAGAACGAGGTGAACAACATGCGAACTAGATGATAGGTTTACTGAACTGGGTGAACAACGTGAGAAATGAATGACACGCTTACTAAACTGGGTGAATGATGTATGAACTCAATGATAGGCTTGCAAGAGTATGATCTTGAAATAAAGCTAGTTCACATGATCAAAGGACATGGGCTCTAAAAACTTGCAGCTGAAGTAGTACACACACCGAAGAGTGAAGAAGAGCTCATTGGCTAGGAGAAAGAAGTTGAGATGTATGATATAAGGTGATAAACACCCATTGAAGATGGAACCTTTTGGTACATAGATGTGCACAAATACCTTGAGCACAACATCGTACCCTCTCACTTTTCCATGAGACAGAAGAGGGCATTGTGCCTCAAAGCTTTAGCATATTAGTCGGTGCACAGAGTGCTTTATAGGAAGCACAACAATGAAGTTTTGCTTAGGTACCTGGAGGCACATGAATCAAAGAATGTATTACAGGATTTGCATGATGGACCCACCAAGGGTCACTTTACAAGAAATACCACTGCACACAAAGTTATGTGAGATGGTTTCTATTGGCCCACATTATTCAAGGATGCATACGCTTATGCTTGCAATTGCCCAGTCTGTCAGAGATGCATCGACAGACCACGAAGGTCAGCAACCCCACTGCACCTTATTGCAGTGACCGAAATATTCCAACAATGGGGCCTGGACATCATTGAGGAAATCTTCCCATATTCGTGAAAACAACACTGCTACATTCTAATAGCAATTGATTACTTCATGTGGTGGACTGAAGTAGTTCTGCTTAAAGAAGTGAACAACCAGGAGGTCATCATCTTCCTCTAGCAGAACATCATCTCATGCTTCAACGTTATGGTATCACCTGCTTTTGATAATGCAACGTAATTTTCATCTTTAAATCTTTATGATTTTGCATTACAAAATGGTATTGTGATGAAACACTCATCCAACTACTACCCGCAAGGAAATGGTCTAGTAGTATCCATGAATAAAAACCTCATCTGCATAATCAAAAGGACCATTTTCTCTGAGTAGTGCAACTGGTATACCTCTTTGACAAATGCATTATGGGATGATCATGTAACACCCAAACCCTCTATGAATACCTCACCATACTTCCTGGTATATGGTAAAGAAGTCATCCTCCCACCTAATATCTACTTGCCTGCACTTAAGCTATCCAAAGAATCCAAAGGCAAGCCTTTCTAGCTAGTTTAGTGTAGGATGGATACACTCCACAAGCTTTAGGAAGAAAGGATGAAAGCAAAAGAAACATTTACACTCCACTAGAACTGTTTCAAGAGATGGTTCGATAAGAAGTCTGCAGGGAAACCTAAATACAATGTTGGTGACTTGGTTTTGAAATGGGAAAAGTCCCATGAAGACAAAGGCAAGCATACAAAGTTTCAGTCCTTGTGGATTGGTCCATATATAGTCCATGAGAATCTTGGCCCACACATATACTATCTACAAACACTTGACGGGAGGATTGACAACCTTCTTGTCAGCGACCAAGATCTCAAGCATTATTTCTAGTAGGTCAGGCCATGCATCGTGCCATGTACATAGTCTTCTTGTTGTTTTCATTTTGTTTGCCTTGCTTACTATCGTTGTTTTCATTGGGTTTTCTTCGCTAACTATTTTTTTTTTTTTGAGTTTCTTAATATCTTGTTATTTTTGTTTCCGAAAATAAGTGCTTCCATCTACTACATTTTGGCTTTTGAATGAGTATGTGGATGAGATATGAAGAGGCGTGTGACATTGTAGCACTTGGCCAGTCTTGTGTCCATCTTCTTTGTGCTTGGTTATAACCTTCGGCTGATGAAGTCTTGACAAAAAATATGAGCCATCTGTAAGGGAAATTTTGGTCCAACCACAAACCTGTGTCCACATTGGGAAGCCCCATGCCTATACTAAGCCTTATGTTTTGTGTGTTCAAGCTCCTCCAACTAGTAGAAATGAAGAAGGGGAAATATAAACGAGAAAACCTATGTCAAAGGTCTTACATGCTTCTTTGAAGGAACAACCTCGCATTAGAGGCATTTTGAGATCTAAAATGGTCCTCGTAAGAAAAATGTACAACCAAAATAAATTGTACAAGAACTAATAGGGTTCAAGATGATGATGTCAACCATGGTGGATGATTCACCATTTTTGGAGTAAAAAAGTAAAAATATTAAAAATAATAAAATAATAAAACTGTTTTTTTAACTTGTATTTTCAACTTGTCTCCCTAATGTTTTACTCAAATTTCGATAGGTACTACTAGTTGGATGAAAAATTTAATTCCTCATCCAAGGAGTACCCACATTGCATACTTTTGATGGATCTTGCTACATGAGAAATGAGAAATACATGAAAAACGTGATTGGAATCATCGAACGAGTATCCATTTTGTATACTTTCGATGGACTTTGCTACACGAAAAATAATAAATACAAGAAAAACATTATTGCAATCACGTTTTTCGTGTAGCAGAGTCCATCGAAAGTATGCAAAATGGATACTCAGATAAGGAATCAAATTTTTCATCCAACGAGTGATGTTGCTTGAAATTTGAGTAAACCCATAGGGAGATAAGTTGAAAATAAGAGTTGAAAAAATAGTTTTTTTCTTTTTTCCCTCTAAAATTTAATGATGTAATCTATTATTATTTTATTATTTCCACTATTATTTTATAATTTCCTTAGGAGGCCCATTTTAAACCTCAAAAGTCCCCTAATGTCTGCTCTCAATAAGTTGGGATCCCTCTTCTGCCCCAAAAATAAATAAGTGCCTATGCACAATCCTCTTAAAAATAGAAAAAGCGAAAGAAGAGAAAGGCTCATTGTGTAGAGAGGTGAAGCATGTAACTCCACTGGGGTATTGACTAGGCTCGCTGGTAGTGGAGAAAGTCCTGTGTTCATGCGTGACTTTGTCAAGGTACTATCCAAGCCTGCTAGCAGTGGAGCAACACTAGAGATGAAAATTTATACTCTGAAAATCTTCAACTCGTGAGCTAAACTACCCTTCCCGATTTCGAAACACTATGATCAAGCTGAACTTTTGTTTTGTTAGACTAAGTTGGCAAAAGGTGAACCATGTATTCCATGGGGTAAGTGGGGAAGTCGAAATAACCCACACAACAATTCAATAACCCTCAAAAGACCAAGACCCTATGCTAACAATGAACCAAAATAGAGAAGATGGAGTTCTATAAGTGTGTCACCAAGTGTTGTAGCAGTTGCAAAACCCTTTAAAATTTTGCCCTGCATCGAATTTCGGAGCCTCCTTGAGAGTTTTTATTTTATGAATGCATGCACTTGGGTTCACTCCATGAGATCGTGTGAGTCTTCGCACCCACCTTTCTTGATCATTCCACCACAACTTTTGCATGTTGATGTTAATGTCATGCTTGCGACCATGTTTTAGTTATGCACAAGGTCTTCACTTCATGTGTACATGTTGTGCTCACCATGTAAACATCCTTCGTGCTTACACACGGAGTCGTATACACTGTCACGCAAGCGTCGTCACGATCGACCAATGATCAACTACAAATGTTTTGTTGTAGCTCACATCATCGGTCAGTCATGTTGAGCATGTGTGTCTGGATGGTTTGAGTAATCTTGTTGTCAAGTCATGTAAGTGTGTGTTAGCAAGTTCACATATGCATCTTTTCACTCGCTCACACACTTAGTCATTTTGCTGAAGTTTTGACGACCGATTCCCCTTTAATAGCCAAACCTTCAACCCACCATGGATTCAATTGACTGTCACCCAAAATAGTGCAGAAGCACCAAGAAAGCCATTTCAAGTTATGTTGCACATAAGTAGATCAATCAACTTTCATGTTGGTCAACTGGAGAGTTTGACCCAATAATCACCCTGGGAATGACTCCCCTAAAAAATTTCGCAGAGGATGTAGACCTTGCCCGCCCCGTTGACTGAGAAAATTGCATATATAGGTTGGACAGGCACCTAATGCCCATCCCTATCTCCCTCAGAAAGTTGTGCAGTTTTTCTAGCCAATCCACTAGTCAGCTGATCGGATGCTCACCTGGAAAACTGCGCAGTTTTCATGAGCAAGCACCTTGCTGCCCAACAGTTCGCTTAGCTCATAAAATGTAGAGGTGATTAGCATGCCATTATTAGTGTAGTTTTCCTTGCTAGAAACTCCTAGAAGTTAACTTCCAGTTCCCTCTAGGAATTGCGTAGTTTTGGCTGCCAAGCTCAAACAGCTGATTGTCAATTCCCTCCAAGAATTGCGCAGTTTTTGCCGCCAATGTCCTAGCAGCTGACTTTCAGTTCCCTCCAGGAATTGCACAATTTTTGCTACCAAGGTCTTAGCAGTTAGGTGCCAGCTCCCTCAAAGAATTGAGCATTCTTAGCTGCCAGGCTCCCACTGCACGTTCCTTCCAAAAATTGTGCAGATTTTGCCTTCCTAGCCTTCCTGCAACCCGAACTGCTCCTCTAAAAAACTACATAGTTTTTCCCCTAGTTGGGCCGGACCCCACGAACAATCCCTGTCAATCCGAATTGCCCATCTCCATCAACCAATGACTTCTACAAAATTTTCATCAAGAGTGCTCGAAGCCTCCATCCCAGTTCACACCTTGCAACCTTGTCTCCTCTCCCATTCAGTTTCATCCGAAACGATCATGAATCATGGTAGACTAAGAGTTTTATGGATTTGATGTCATCTCATCATGAGTGATGAACAAATACAGGTACATGAGCAGATATAGCATGATGAATGATGGGATGAACAAAGGGAGCACATGCAGAAGGACATGTTTTCCAATGGATGAACAAACCATGCATGCAAAGAGATGTGATTGCGAATGGATGATCATGCAAAGATGTGTTCGCAGATAGACAGATAAGCGAACATGCAAGATGTGTTCAAAGAAGGATAGAAGAACATGCACTTTTCGTGAATGGACGATCATGCAAAGATGTTTTCGTAGACAGACAGATGAGCGAACATGCAAGATATGTTCATAGATGGACGGACGAATATGCACTTTTCGCGAACAGACGAACCTATCGATAATGCCAACATACAAGCAAGGAGCAATGTGCGAATGCAACATCAAGCAAACCCAATGACCATCGAAGACTCCACACACTTTTCCATGTGGAGGTGAAGTTGTGACACACCATGAGGACATTAATCACCCAGCAACACTACAACTCGACATGCTCACCAACAATAACACGAATGTGCTAGCACTGTCATGTTGAGTCTTGTCATGAGTCATGTTGTCCACATCTCTACTGTGGGCCATACTGTTAATCAATGTAATGTAACATGGAATTCCAAGAGACCCACTTGTCATATGAAGATTCATGTAAAGTTGGAAGGTCATGGAAGTCAAATAGTCATGAGGGAAGTCGAACAACCATAAGGGTCAGTTTCATCCTTGGCTATAAATACCCCCTCACTTGTACATTTAAAGGAATTTTCACCTCGGCTCCTCCCACATAGCCTTGAGAGTCTGTAATATTTTCTTTGAGAAGTAAGTAGTGGCTCCAATGCCCTGCCCATGGGGTTAGTGATGTATGGTGTAACAACGTGTATTGGAACTTTTGCTTAATTTAGAAGCATGCTAACAGGCTAGCATGTTTTCACACATGTATTGTAACTGTTGTAAGATTGATCTTGAACACTTGTAATGCATATTTATTTAACCTATTTTTAACACTTGAACTCATTCAATTTTTGTAATACATATATATTAATGAAAATGTGTTGTATGAGCTATTAACGTTGTCCTACCCATGTTGGTTACCTCTCGGGACATTAGACAGATCATTCACGCAAACTTTCTATAACAATTGTCACACTCATGTGGACTCCTATATTGTGTGTTATACATGTTATCTTTCCTTTTGTGTTGTGACTGTCGCATCCATGTGGACTTCTATTCCGGAAGCTGTGCATGTCTTGTTGTGTTGTGTGTTCCTAACATAGTTTGGGCTTCCTCCCATCCGACTTGGGACTCACTCCCACCCTCTCCCTCTACAGTGAAAGAACCATTTACACAAGTAATACTAGCAATCATGAGGCACACGAAACTCACTACTCGAAGACAAAGCAGACCACTCTCCTATGCTGACAAGCAAGAGATGAGGCAAATCTTTAAGATAATGGAAGCTGGGCAAAGTACTAGACGGGACTCCCACACCAAATGGTGTGAGGTCTAGTTGGGACTTCATACCGGGGTGATCCCTTGAATTTTGACGGGTCGAACACCATCAATAGGGCATTAGACCTTCTTTATGATTCTCAGATGAGTTTTAAACTCTTAAGATAAGATATGCATTCATGGCCTGTAACTCACATTTTCACTATATGTTTGATGAAATGAATGTCATGGTTAGGCCTGGTTAGGTCAAGTTCTTGTTCAAGTTTTGTATGCTTAGCATTATCATTATGTCATTTATCATTTTGATAAGTCTCAGGTACTTCTTGGTAGTGGTCTAAAGGCTGACCTAGAATTGTGGCTCAAATATCAGGACCGCACCCTCTGAACTAGGTAAGTTGGGTCACAACCACACTTAGGTAGTGTTGTGCATGCGATTGGAGGCATTCAACTGCATCCAAACTTTATAATGCATGCAATTGGGAGTCTAGGTCAGTGAAAAGGATCCAAAACTCAAGGTTTGGTCACATGGGGTGTCTCTTTGACTGTTGAGTGTCCTATAGGCCCTGTAGGATGTTAATTTGTGGCCACTAAGTCTCAGTTGTAGGCCTCACTTCCTTAACTAGATCTAGGATGTAGGGTCATGTTGTAGTGGCACTTCACTTCATATTTACTGGGAGGGTTTGTAAAATAAGGTAAATGTGGGGAGGGGGTGTTACAAAAGGGGGGAAGAGGGACATAGAGTTAATTATAAAGATTAATGCTAAAATAGTTAAATTTCATTAGGAAAAGAGGGTGGTGAATTAAAATGAAAATTAATAAATTAAAACTAAATAAATTTAGAGAACATCCATGTGGCAAGAGCCAACATAAGAATATCCATCTAAGAGGAAAATTGAGTTAAATTAGGAGGTAGTTAGGGCACAAAATCCGAGACTTATCAGTTTATTTCAGTAATGAACACAAATTAAGGAGTAGAAAAGGGGGATCAAGAGACAACTAGGAGAAGAAATAGGAAGTCTTGTTGGGGTGAGGAAAAATATTATTTTTGAATTAAGTGAATAATTTTGGAGAGCCTCAGTGAGAGGGTGACACATGGGTGGGTCAATAATCAAACTTTTGGATTAATAAAAGTAATTAATTATGCATGAAGTGACAAGTGTCACTGATGAAGCCTCCTATAAAAGAAGGGGTAAGCAATGGGAGAGGGGACTTTTTTCTTATCCTATTGTTGGATGGATGAGATTATTTCATTGTGAATGGCTATGAGATATAGTGAGTTTCTTGAGGTGGAGGTCTTTAGAGAATGGACTCTTGATCCAAGAACTGCTCACCTCTACCAGCTAGCACACTTTCTCTATTGTACAACCCCATTGCAACTTGAGGGTCAGCGGGGAAGAAGAGTACCCAAGGAGCAAACTAGGAGGTCAAATCATGGATCACTAATATTCAGTCAGAGCACATTAACATTCTCACTTGGATGCGTAACATAGCAAGGGAGTGATTGTAATGACAAGGCTAGGATCGAACCTCCTCTCTGGGTGAACGATACTTGTTGTATTTATGATGTTTTATTACATGATTGTTGTATTTATGGTTAATAGAATGTAAAACAACTTATATGTGGAATGTATTGTAATTCATGGGTGTTTGATGTAAATGCCTTATTAGCTTTTCGTTTCCAATGTTGGTGGGTGTTATGGTGTTTCATGATCTTGGTATGGATGTAACTTGCTAATGATTAGTTAAATTGAAATTAATTATTTTCTTAAGGTTGTAATATAAGCTTAACCACATTGTTTATTTTTTCATTTTTTCAGGAATATATATATAACTATATTATTAATTATAATATATTATATATATATATATATATATATATATTATATATATATATAATATAGATATATATAGTGTCATATGGAGGGTCTCTACATATTTATTTCTTGTTCAAGTAGGTGTTGGGTCTGGCACTATGATAGAGTGACTTTATACATGCTTTAATTGTGAGATTCTCTACATATGCATGAAACAATTCATAAATGTCAAAATCTACAACTTATAAAGTGATAGATTCTTTTATGTTATTGGCCTTTAACTGACCTTTGAGATTGCAATATTAGAGTTGATCTAAAATTATCAAGAAACCTCTTGTGTTTTCTTATATTCTTCAATAACTATTTAATTTTCCCATATGGGGTCATTTCCTAATATGATGCTAATGAAGGTTTTTTTTAGCAGATGATAATAGTGGTATCGGTAAAGAGACTAATATTAATTAAGCCCGATAATTTTGAGCATAAAGGCTGAATTGAAACTGTTGTTTGGTCTCAGTATAGAAGCTGAATAAAATTAATGATGTTGGTTTAGGCATAATAGTTGATTTCCACTTATAGTTGAACTCGTCAAGGGAATTGATTTCTTTTTTTTTGAAAAATAATATGTGCATATGCATGCAAAACTTATGGTTTCTGAAAATCTATGTTGAGAAAAAAATGCTTATGTATGTCTTGGACTTTGAGGCATGTGACTAATATGTGAATTCAGATATGTGTTCAGTTCCATGGAATCGTGCTTGGTACAACAGGGAAAGGAAACTGGTATATTGTTTATATTTATTACTGCATTGACAATCATGCGTAGATGACAACATGTTGAACAAAATTACAGGGAAAAAGAGGTTTTCATAAATGATGAAGGCTTGAGCTAAGATTTTATTTATGTACCCTTGGAAACACTGAGAATTCATGGGATTTAGTTATTGCATATGTTGAAAGTTTTTTGCATTTGGTGTTTCATGATTTGTTTGTGATCGATTTACAATTTTGACTTTGATTGGTTCATGGCCATGTTACCTTGTTTATGGTCTTGTATTTTTGTCTGGACTTCTATGTTTCCTTCATTTTATTCTTGTTCTCGCCTTCTATGTTTTGGGGGTCTTGGAAATTTGTTGGGGAAAGAGGAAAAATAATGGAGCTTGGGAAGATCTAAGTGGAACCCAATAGGTAATGTAAGACCTAGATGAAGCTAACACCTGAGTAAAGGATAGCTGAAGGTAGGAGAGGAAAGCATGAAAACCAAGTAGGTTAGTTGTATCCATGGAAATGGAAATGATGGGCATTACAAGGGAGTTCTCTTAAACCTGGATTTATTCCATATGTGCTTATGTATTGAGTACACGATATATAGATATATACATATGTGTGTGTGTGTGTGTGTGTGTGTGCCATTGTCTAATAGGGTCATCAGGGGTCATTCTTGTGGAAGAATGACTATTTGATTGTTTAATGCAAGTGTGCATGGAATAAAAAGGTTATGTTGTAGCAGCTACAACCACCCTCCAAAATTTTGCCTTAGCCTTGTTTTGGAGCCTCCCTTCCAACCTTCACAGTAGCTTGCCTTGCTTCGTCAAATTTCACAAGGTTTAGTGTCTTTCTTGCACAAAGGCAGCCTGTCGGTCACAGCTTGATCCATTCCCCTCACAAGCTATTCACCCAGACTTGTTCTAGTTGCAGGTTGAGTAGCTTCTCCTTGAAAATTGCACATTTCTAGAGGGAAACCAACCTTCCCTCCAGAAATTTCACAATCCTATTTTGAAGCCTACTGGGCTCCAGTATTGCGCAATCCTGCCTACCAACACTCCCAACAGGATTTGCGCAAATTTCCCCAGCAAGGTTTCTCAACCCAGAATTTGCACAAATTTGGGCAATAGTCATCTACTCTGCCCAGAAATTGCACATATCTCCTGGGCATTCAACCCAGTTCCTAGCCAAAAATGCACATTTTTCTTCAGTAGTTGAGTATCCCCTGTTATAGACATATTTGGGCACTGCAACCCCAATCATATATGTCCATAAGCCAAGGGCTTAAGAGTCCCTAAAAGTGTTATTTCATGCCCTAAAGGAACAAGGTCAGCTGATTATATCATCTCCCAGAAGTTCTCCACAAAAAATTGCTCAGAACTGGTCAAAAATGGACCATACACACTGCTCAGTGCAGAGGGTGCGATGCATCTCACTTGCTCAGTGTAAAAAGTAGGATGCATTTTGGAAAGCCCTTCTGTAGGGTGCAATGGGTGAGAGTAGACAAATTGTAGAGACAGTTTGCAAGGTGGATGATCATGGAATCTTCCAGAAACTTCTCCTGTGACACTTGCCTCTCTGAATTCGCCTAGGGATGAGTAAGAGATCATCAATATCCAAGTGGAATCAAGAACCATCAGAGAGATGACACTAATCAAAATACCAAAAGCTGACTCACCCCCCTACAATCATCTATATATGGATCCCTCATCCCAGAGATCCAAAGGCTGGAATCTTGTATCTTGTAAGGAAGTGTTGTTGGTTCCCTGGTGGAATATCATAGTGTTGGGTGATCTAAGATTTTCATGAGGTGAAGAAGGGCTTTCATGCTGGGAGGATGACATTGGTTCGGATCAATGGGTTGTAATCCTCTCTTCTAATCTTTATATCAATAAAGCTATTCAAGTTTTCCTCCACATTCTTGTATGTTTGCTAATATATGCATGTATGTGGTTAATATATATCTGGTCCTATATTGTTTACGATTGTAGATCTCTGCACTTTGAAGGTATTATTCTACTTTGAATTTACAGGTACTCTTTGAAGTGGAGTGGTCAAGGGAGGAGTGGCAAAGATTTGTCAAAGGGGAGAGGGAACAAGCGAAGAACCAAGCGAAAGATCAAGGTTGGTATTCTTTTCTCCTCTCCTATCTATTTCTCGTAAAGGAAAGCGAAAGTAACTTTAATCTGTTTGTTTCTAAGATAGCTACCCATCTTAGTGGGACTAGTAGCTCTAATAGACCACTAGATTTCCCGATAACAAAATGTGACTCCGATTGGGAGCGAGTAGTTTGTTTGCTTGTTCTATATTTGTTTGCTTTATAAACTTACAGACGGAGCCTGAAGTCAAGCCAGCTAGCCTTCGAACTGCATTTTCTATGCAAGTGCAAAGTAGATCAATGATGCTTCAGTCTATCTCTGGGTTTTGTTTATAAACTGAACAATTGATTTTCAAACATCCTAATTGCCCTGGTGGTGGCTCAAGTAGCCTCATTAGATCAGCCCCTGTGATTTATATTTACTGACTATCACTTGCTCAGCCTAATCCGTGAACTAAGCTGCAAACTATGACCCAGAACCAAGTTGAAGTCTCGTCCCTAGACCATCACACCTTCTCCTCTTGGGAATCTAGATGCATCACACCTCCCATGTGTAGTAGGGGAGATGCATCGCTCTTTCCCTGTGTTACAGGTGCGATGATTAGATAAGACCTCTTCTACTTTCAGATTTTGGTTTTTTGTTCACTCTCTTCAGCTTTATTCAGGAGTTTTGCTATCTATGATCAATATACCTCTTTGGAAACTCCCTTCCTTTGCATGATTTAGCCTCCATAGTACAAATAATTGTAAATGTTTTTTATGTATTGTTCACCATTTATGATTATTCTTTACAAAGAAGTAGCGTAATCAAGCTGTCATCTTTCGATTTGAAGGTGTCGCAAGTGTCGTTTTCAGTCAAAGAAAAGAATCCTATTGTTCTTGATGATCGATTACACTGTTACACTTGTATTTGATTTGAATTAGTAGTTTTTCAAGTGTCGGCAGTTTTCAGTTCAAAATCGCAAAATGTCATCATTATCTTCCTTTCCTTTTTTGAAAAGAAAATCGTTAGTACTGTCGCTTGAAATGATACAAATTTGTACTTAGCATTCTTTTTTTCATTCACACATTAATAAAGCGAAAACAAATACATGCATGTGCATTTTCATTTACACTGCTTGTTGATTTTGATTTAGGACAGTGCATTTAGTGTGTGCTCTCTGCTCTATGTTGAAAAGAATCTCATTTCTCTTTCCTTAGTAGCTAGGATTTTCATTGCAAAAAGAAGATTAAAAAATTGTTTATCATCTTATATTGCAGTTTTAGGAATTGTATATCTACATCACACGGTGAACCTGAAAGGCAAACTTCTTAAGAAAGATCAACTGTAAAATAAATTCAATGAACATAAAAATGCTTTGGAACCTAACGCACAACATTTAGAAGTCTAGGCTAGAGATGTATTCTGGCGTCGTAAATCTTGGTAACTATCACTTTCATCATAGGTTGGGCGATTCCTCCTCCTTGAGACGACAAGTGCCAGTACAGACTTGTGCTCCCACATACCGTTGAGTATATATTGGGAGACCACAATAGGCTATATCCTTTGTTACAGAACAATTTGTCATCGTCCCTGTTACCCCTTCTCCCGCATCTTGGAGGACTAATTCCGGGACCTACGAGAAGTGAGATGACCTGCAAACACTTGCATTACATTCCCCTGAGCATGAACTTCATTTTCCCTAAAGACATCTCCTGCAGAAAACCCATAAAAACAACCCTTTTTCCATTGGTGTGGTTTCACTGTGCATCACTCGTGCCAATGGGGGAAATCCTCCAAAGAGGGTGCGCTAGTTGGTGCTCTGTCATAGAGTCGCACTCGCACCAGCCAAAATGGGTGATGTTTTTTAACAAACCAATAGCCGAAGATTCATCCTAACCAACTCCTAGACTGAATCTATCTTGAGTTGGGTGGTTTGGCTTCGAATCTCCATAGAGGGGAAGTGGTTTGCCACCTCTCATGGAAGCTTCTTAGTGATAAAGCCAATCCCATGAATATTGTGGATGATCCCAACTCCCCTTCCTCCATCTATAAAAGCTTGTCCATTTTGCTTAGGCAAGCTAGTTCCAGAGATTGAGAATTGTCAAGTCCATGCTATAAGAAGCCTTCTTCATTCCCATAAGGCCAAATCTAAGTAAAGAGATTCTTGTCTAATAACCAAGGAGAGAGAGGATTTTTCCCATTCCCAACAAGCTTTGAAAGACGTGCTGCTGATCACCTAGCCAAAGGAGGATTTGATGTCAAAACTATGGTTGTATTCTTCTTTGTTTATCAATAATAGACGACTATTATTATGGTTCCACTCTTATTGTCCTTTGTAATGATGATGAGTTATATCCTTTCTGACTGATATATAGTTGCATCTATTGGATTTTATGCTTGTGTTTGTGTAGTTCTTTGTATGTGCAGGTGTCCATTCACGGAGATCGTGGGGATCGTGACCGGCCAGAGCAAAGGAATGGGAGCGTCAACTCTTCTGCAAGCACTAGCGTTGGAATCCAGGTAGGCCCTCATCATCGGTCTTTAATTTGCAATTACGAACTTGCGTGATAGCGTTGTATGATTGTTGCTAGACCTGATCTGGGCTAGTAGGGATCGCCTTTGTCCGCAGAGGCGATTTACCTCTACAACAATTTGGCAACTCCGTTGGGGAGCTTGTCTTGTCTTTTTGGTTATTCCTTGGTTTTTACTTGCTTGGTTAGCCTTCTGGGTTGAGTTCTTTTGCTGTTTCTCGCCTCTTGGTTTACCTGGTTATTGTTGGCCTAGCTTTGGATTGCTTGTTTTTTATTTTTGCATAGCAAACTTGACTGGCGCACTTTTATAGTGTAATAGTTGCACCAATTGGCGCCAGTTGCTCATTTACAACCCGCGCCAATCCTTAAAAGGCGCTAGTTGCAACTTGACAGTCATGCCAGGCTTGGGAACTTTTGAAGTTTGCTTGGTTTTGAGCCTCCTGAGCTTGGTCTTTGTTCTGGATACCTTTTCTTGACTGCTTGAGTGTGTTGGAGTCTTGTTTGACTGGTTTTGAGTCTCTTTTTTGAGAAATTCTTAATTTGATTTCCTTTGGTCATTACTTGGAGGTTTGTCTCAGTCTTTTCACAATT
>APFE030437410.1:78020-111837 GCA_000404065.3 Pinus taeda | reverse complement strand
ATTTGGAAATGACACCCTTGCACTCATAAAAGGTAAAGGTTATGTTCTTTTAAAAGAAAAGGTCAAAGCAGGAAATGTTATGTATGTTGATGGCTTAAAGCATAATATATTGAGTGTCAGTCAGATGTCTGATCAAGGAACATAGGTAATATTTCGATCAAATGGCTGTAGTGTTCGTGATCTTGATACAGGAGAAGCAGTGATCAAAGGCATAAGAACTCCAAATAATTTATAAATATTCAAAGAAGGACAACAACAATGCTATCTGAGCAAGAATGATGAACACTGGCTATGGCACCGCAGGTTGGGCCACCTAAGTTTCTCATAGATAAGGAAGGCATGCAAATACCAGGCAGTTCGTGGTCTTCCACACATTAGAATTCCAGATAATACAATATGCAAATCATGTCAGTTTGGTAAGAAAACCAGAACTAATTTCCCTGAGAAGGAAGAATCAGCTAGCAGGTCACTTGAGCTTGTCCATACTGATGTATGTGGTCCATCTAGGAAAAGGTCGCCTCGGGGAGAAGAATACTTTGTATTATTCATTGATGACTATTCAAGGATGGTTTGGATAGGACTGATGAAGCACAAAGATGAAGCCTTCGAAAAATTCAAATCCTTCAAAGCTTTGGTTGAAAACGAATCAGATCACAAAATTAAATGCCTCAAGTCTGATAGAGGTGGGGAGTTTACCTCAAATGAATTTTTCGATTTTTGTGAAGAACATGGAATAAGAAGGGAATTCTCTACAGCTAGGACTCCTCAGCAAAATGGAGTAGTGGAAAGGATGAACATAACGGTTCAACAAATGGCTCGTGCTATGCTTGATGAGTCTGGAACTCCCGCAACTTTCTGGGGTGAAGCTGCATTTGTTGCAGTCATTATTCTCAACAAAACAAATGTCCAGGTGAACAACACTCAAACCCCTCATGAGCTTTGGTATGGTGAGACTCCTTCGGTAAAATATTTCAAAATTTTTGGAAGTAAATGCTATATCAAAAATACTGATGAACATCTTGGCAAGTTTGAACCTAGAGCAGATGAAGGCATTCTTCTTGGTTAATCTCCTCACAGCAAAGCATACAAGTGTTATAATAAAAGGCTTGGAAAAAATGTTGAAAGTATTGATGTAGTGGTTGATGAAGAAGAAAACCCTCCTAGGCAGGTAAGATCTGAAGATTTTGAAGATGATGAGGACTATCCATCAACATCAAATCAGATTCATGATGAAGAAGAAACCTATGTAGAAGAAACCCATGAGGAGCCTGAAGAACAAATAAGGATAGAAGAAAAGACTCCATCCAGATACGTTCAAAAGAATCATCCAGAAACTCAAATTTTGGGGTAGAAAGAGGTAGGTATACAAACAAGAAGAACAATTGCAGAAGCTTCAAGCTATTTGGCATTACTTTCCTCCACTAAACCACAAAATGTAAGAGAGGCATGCAGAGATGAATGCTGGGTCAAAGCAATGGATGAAGAACTTGAGCAGATCGAAAAGAATAACACTTGGGAGTTGGTTCCTAGACCAAAATATAAGAATGTCATAGGGACAAAATGTATCTTAAAAAACAAGTTGAATGAAAATGGAGAAGTGATTAGAAACAAGGCCAGACTTGTTTGTAAAGGGTATGCACAACAAGAAGGAATAGACTTTGAAGAAACTTTTTCTCCCATTGCTAGACTTGAGGCCATCAGGATGTTCCTTGCTCTCTCTAGCTTTCAGAAGTTTAGAGTATTTCAAATGGACGTGAAATCAACCTTTCTAAATGGAGACTTAGAAGAAGAAGTGTACATTGAGCAGCCGGATGGATTCATCCTTGGTAATGATCCAAATCTTGTATGTAGACTAAAGAAAGCTCTCTATGGTCTCAAAGAGGCTCCAAGAGCTTGGTACTATCGTCTAGACAAATACCTTCATCAACAAGGTTTTTCAAAAGGATCAGCAGATAGCAATCTTTATATAAAAATTGAAAATAACAAATTTCTAATACTTGTTGTGTATGTAGATGATATCATCTTTGGCAGCAATGAAGAAGCTATGAGTCAAGACTTTTCCTTGGTGATGCAGAAGGAATTCGAAATGTCTTTGCTTGGAGAACTGACATATTTTCTTGGTTTACAAATCCAACAAAATAAAGACGATATCTTTTTATCTCAAACCAAGTACCTCAAGCAGATCTTGAAGAAATATGGCATGGAAGATTGGAAACCAGTATGTACTCCTATGGTCACAGGATGTAGCCTCAGTGCAAATGATGAATCAGAAACAGTGCATCAACCAACCTATAGATCCATGATTGGAAGTCTGCTCTATTTAACAAGTACCCGACTAGACATCATGCATGCAGTAATAATAGTTGGAAGATTTCAGGCAAATCCTAAGGAAAATCATCTTCAGGCAGTAAAGATAATTTTCAAGTATCTTCAAGGAACTCAAAAATATGGCCTATGGTATCCTAGAGATGTAGATCTCACACTTCATGCTTATACAGATGCAGATTGGGCTGGAAGCGTGGATGACTGGAACAACACTAGTGGCGGTGCATTCTTTATGGGGTCTAGATTAGTATCTTGGTTCAACAAGAAACAGAGCTCTATTGTATTATCTACAGCTGAAGCAGAATATGTGGCTGATGCATCTTGTTGCACCCAACTCTTTTGGATGATGTAAATGTTGCAGGATTATCAAATCACTTGTACTCCACCTATCTCCATCTTATGTGATAATACAAGTGTAATCAACATTTCAAAGAATCCAGTCATGCATTCAAAGACCAACCACATACCTATCAAATATCATTTTCTTCAGGAGCAAGTGCTGGAACAAAAAATCAAGTTGGAGTATGTTCCCTTTAAGGAACAGGTTGCTGATATACTCACCAAACCTCTGCCCAGGGAAACATTTGAATACCTCAGACAGAAGCTGGGAGTATTTGATGTTTCATCCTGCTGTTGAAACTTGTCTATTTAAGAGAAAAGTTGTTGTATGCGAGTTGGATGAGGAGAATTCACATACATACGCAGGTTTATGCAAATACAGTCACATATATGGTGGTTTGAAGGATATCAGTAGGGATAGACTCTGGTTAAAGATAGTCTGATATGGGTCTGACAAAGACCATCTGGCACAGGTTTAAGGGGAGCAGATAATATTCTAATGATGCATTGTTGGCATTACCTTAGAAGCTTTTGGTTCAAGTTCTCAATTATTGTTGGTTTCAGGTGAAACACATGTAGAGGAAGAACAGAAAGAGAACATGGTTGCTGATCTGTAGAGTGATTGACAGATGCTGCTGATATCAATTATTAGTGACTTTCATAAGTCTCGCTATTTCATCTTTGTGTCATGTATATCGTTTATTGTCAAGGTCATGTAATGGCCTGTTTTGGTTTCCCCACTATGCCTGGGATGAATGATGTGATGAACTTGGTTGTCTTATGTAAATTTCTGGTGTATACCCACTTGGTTGGGTGATGGATGTATATATAGAGTCTGTTGGTGATAGGAAGGTATTTTATGATGTATAAGTCATGGTTCTTCTTGAAGAACATCTTTTTGCAGATCTTACCTACAAGTCAGGGGGAACTTGGTTAGCACAACAGAACAGAGATTTCAGCATGTACTCAGGGAGAACACAATCCTTTGCCCTTGATGAAAAAGGGGGAGAATGAATTTGAGGATCTTGGGGTTGCCATCAAGTCCAAAGGGGGAGATTGTTGGCATTATGGCTCAGTTTTGGCACTATGGCACTGGTGTTGTCCTTGATGGCAACTCACTCTGGTGACAGATCACAGTTTAGGCACTCAGAAAGAAGAAAAAGACATATATGCAGGTTCACTTTGACGAAGCCACGTATACACGTGGGTTGGACGTTCCCAAGGTGCGTACGCGTATACACGCACTTTCATGCAAGGAAAAGCACGTACATGTGGGAGAACTTATTTTTGGTTTGTGGTATTTAGTCCTTGGTATTTGAACCTATGGTTTTAGGCCATGGTATCTCATCATAAGTGTTGATCCCAAGTATTGGGTCCATGGTATTGAATTGTTATGGTTTTTGGACCGTGGTATTGTGAAAGGCCTATGGCTATAAAAGAGAAAGGAGATCATTTGGCAAGGGATCATCTGAATTATTGAATATCTGATAAAGTGCTAGATCTGGAATACGGTGATTGGGTTATGGTGCAGATCTGGATCTGAAGGAAGAAGGAACCTGAGCGCAAGGAGAAGGATAAGTTCTTTTGATGGGTCAAAATCTTAAGGCTTGAATGATAGTATCTTTGCATGATTTTGATCTGTTCTATGTGGTGCTTGCTTGATCTATAAATTTGGCAATCTAGGTAAACTAATATCTAATCATTTGGAGGGGTAAATTATCTTTATAGATCTGTATGCAGGTTCAGTGAAGCGAAGGCGCATATACACGCAGTTTCTATAAGTCAAAAGGGCGTATACGCAGGTTGATCTTAGCACAGAAGCGTATACACAGTTTCTGTAAGGCAAAAGTGCATATACGTAGGTTGATCTTAGCACAAAAGTGTATACCCGTAGTTTCTGTAAGGCAAAAAGTGCATATACGCAAGTTGATCTCAGTACAGAAGCGTATACACAGTTTCTGTAAGGCAAAAGAGCATATATGCAGGTTGATCTTAACACAGAAGCATATGTGTGTAGGTTTCTGAATATTGAAGTAGCGTATGTCTCTTAATTTATGTTCTAGCTGCTTCTATTGATTATTGCAGTGATCTGGGTTCAGAATTTGGGGTGTGATTATAGTTACTATGATCTGGGTACAGTTGGCAGAGAAGTGTTTATTTTGATTCAATCTTGATTGGTGAAAAGGTGTTTGGTTGATGCAAAAATTCTTGATTAATGTTATTTGTGGATCCAGTCTGAAAATTTATGAAACGTGGTCCCTGGAAGGAAGAGAAGGTTGTAGTCTTCTGTAGGTACCAGCCTGCGTACTAGTATCTTGACTAGTACAAGAACTAAGGGGGTTGTAGCTCCCTTCCAGGAGAAGCTGGAAAACGAGAGAGGGTTGTAGCTCTCTGTAGGTAGCAGCCTGCGTACTAGTAAAGGACTGAACCAATATAGAATCATTGTAAAAATAAGTTTCTAATTAAAAGAAGATAGAGACGAATTGCAGCAGGTAGTTTTCACCCACATTGGGTTTCCACCTTATATCTTGTATTCTTATGTGTGGTTGTCTTCTGATATGTTTTATTGTTCCTGGTAACTGTTTATATGATTCTAGTGCATAACTTAATGATCAACATATGTAGAATAAAGTAAATTATAAATCTGCATAGTATACGTGGGTTTCCTTATCTGTAGTTGCGTATATACGCGGGTTCATCTAATTGAAGTAGCGTATATGTTCTGGGTTTGAAAAAGAAAATAATTGACCAGATAATATTGATTCACCCCCCCTCTCAGTATTGTTTCCAACAATAATATAGTAAAGGACCTGGCCCAATCACCATCTGCTACATCGACAATTGAGGTACTGCAAAATTGCCCTTCCCAAAAGCAGGCTCTATTATCAGCAATAGGTGGGATTGACCCAGCAAATTCCAATATTGTGGCCTTCAATCATAAAGGATATGACCCTCAGTTATCAGCTCAACTTGCTTTCCTTATTCAAGTG
Organism: Pinus taeda; assembly: GCA_000404065.3. Lineage (NCBI taxonomy): Eukaryota > Viridiplantae > Streptophyta > Pinopsida > Pinales > Pinaceae > Pinus > Pinus taeda. Next base: position 106,183 of record APFE030437410.1, on the reverse strand, counting down.
AAAGCCCTCAACAAGACTGTTCATCGAATGATTATTGATGTGGGAGCATCTATATGTATTATGTTGATGAGTTGCTGGAAAACTTTGGGCTCACCATCCTTTTCACGATCTTCAACTAAATTGAAAGCATTTGATGGACGAACATACACTCCTTACAGGATTTTAAGTAACTTGCAAGTTGAACTGGGGGCAAGACAATAGAAATTGATGTTGAAGTTATTGATGGAAACCCTGATTACAAATCCTACTGGGAAGGCCCTGGATATATGTTATGGCTGCTGTTGTCTCGACATACTTCAGAAAGATTGCATTTCCTTTCCAAGGAGGAATTATAATCATTGACCAACAAACGTTTCTCCCTAATAGTTCACAAGTTACGAGAAGCATTCCGATGATCCACAGGAGCTCTCAGTCGCTTCAAAATATCAGAGTAGGCCTACTAAAAGACCCTACATTAATGGGGACTTTTGCCCTACCGCCTCCAAACAATCTGGTGGAAGTGGATGTGGTGGGAACTTGCAATATGGTGTCTTCCATTCAGAAGATATTTTATCACGATGTTAGCATGGATAATTGCTAGGTTTTGTCTCCAAGCCACATAGAAATATTGTAGCAATCAATGTTTTCGGCATGGGATGCGAACCCAAATCAATGCTCATCAAGCGTTTGGATAGATAGGTCTAAGGAATATGGTACCCCTTCAGATCCTTGGTTGCAAGTACATTCTATAGACGAAGGAATTGTTCAGTTATTGATGATTGATGGGGCACCATGGGAAGATTACCACCATCGTTCCCATCTTCTGGATTGTAAGGAAGATAGTTCCAATGACCTTGATCATCCCTCAGTTTTTTATTTTCTATCAAACACTGTAAATACAGTGGATTCCGAATGAAACCTGTCCAATATTGAAGAGACTATCGCCATCAATAGCTTGACCAAAACAGATGTTGTAGAGAATATTCATGTCAGAAAATCTTGTTCTCCTTTAGAGCTGGAAATATATTACGCTCTCTTCCGCGAGTTCAGAGATGTTTTTGCATGGTCATATGAAGAAATTCCAGGCATCAACTTGAGTAGCATTGAACAGGAGATTAAGATGTATCCAGATTTCAAACCAGTACGACAACGGCTTTGGTAGGTGCACCCCAAGAAAGCCACCTCCATCAAGGCAGAAGTTGAAAAACTTCTCCACGCTGGTTTTATCTACCTGATTCCTCTAACCGATTGGGTATCGAATATTGTTCCTGTAATGAAAAGGCAAGGAACAATTAGAGTGTGTGTCGATTATAGGGATGTAAATCAAGCTTGTCCAAAAGACAACTACCCTACACCCTTCATTGACCAGATAATTGATGAATGCGCTGGATGTGAAATCTTTTCATTTATGGATGGAGTTTCCAGGTATAATCAAATAAATATCCACCCACAGGACCAGTCAAAGACTGCATTTATTTGTCTCTGGGGCACATTCGCATACCGCAAGCTACCCTTTGGTCTAAAGAACGGAGGGGCAACATTTCAGAGGGCAATGAATTATGCCTTCCATAACATCAAGAACATCGTCCAACCATATCTCGACGATCTTCCGGCTCATTCGTGAAAGCGGACTAATCATCCCAAGCATTTGAGAACGATATTTCTACGTTTCCGACACTACAATATAAAACTCAATCCACACAAATGTGTGTTTTGTGTTAGTTCTGGTCGTTTACTTGGCTTTGTGGTCTCGAAGGACAGAATTTGTCTTGACCCATGTAAGGTTCAGGCAATCATTGATTTTCATCCACCTTCAAATGTGCTTCAGATTCAGAAACTCCAAGGGAAAGCAAACTTTCTGAGGAGGTTCATTCCAAACTATGCCGAACTTGCAAAAGGTTATACACGTCTATTTAAAAAAGAAGTACCCTTCATCTGGGATCAGGTTGCACACGCTTCCTTTGATGCTTTAAATGAATCCCTAATAAAAGCATCATTAATGTATGCTCCTGATTATCAAAAAGACTATAACCTGTATCTGGCTACAATAAATACGACCATAGCAATGGTTTTAGTTCAAGAAGACAATGGAATTGAACATCCTATTTATTATTTAAGTCGAAACTTAAATGATATAGAAACTAAGTATTCCTATGTTGAAAAGCTAGCTCTTGCAGCTGTTCAAGCGATACAGATATTTCGACACTACATCCTCTTTTGAAAAACTACCATTTTGTTAGATTGCAACCCCATGACTTATATCTTGTCGCGATAGTTATTGGGGGGGCAAATATTCCAAATGGATAGCAATTTTGCAAGAATTTGATCTAGAATTTGTAAAATCCAAATAAAAGAAAGCTCCGGTTTTCGCGGAGTTGCTATGCAATCTCCCATCGTCGTCCAACGATACAACATCCAATACAACAATCGTGGATGAATCTTTGTTTATGATATCTTCAAGCAATCTGTGATATGGAGATATAATCATCTATCTCCAAACCCAAACATATAGGCCTAATACCTCCCGATCAGAGCAGTGACGTACTCGATACCAAGCAAAAGACTACATGATCGTTAGTGATACACTTTACCGTCATGGTATCGATGTGGTTATGCGGAGTTGCCTCACCCATGAGGAGGCCGAAAAAGTCCTGAATGATTGTCATTCAGGCGCATTTTGGGGGCATCAATCTGGTTACGCTACGGCTCAAAATACGAGCATGATACTTCTGGCTAGCCATGTTCAAGGATTGCATAACCGCAGTCATAAGTTTCCATGCTTGTCAAATCTTCGATCGCAAAACCATAATACCACCCGTGCCACTGCAACCAGTAGTCACTGTCGGGCCATTCGCCAAATGGGGCTTATATTTCATGACATGTAACCCCACCTCAGTCGGGGGGCATGGGTATATCATAGTCACAGTAGACTATTATACTAAATGGGCCAAGGTGATGCCTACATTAAACAACAGTGGCGAAATGGCTGCTCTTTTCTTTTTCAATCATGTAGTCTCCAAATTCAGTGTCCCACAAGCTATAGTCATAGATCATGGATCGTATTTTCGCAATCACATGATGGTTGAGTTGGCTGCCAAATTAGGACTGTCCCACAATAGCTCTACTCCGTATTATCCGCAAGTTAACAGGCAAGTTGAGGCAATCAACAAAGTCCTGAAGCGCATGCTACAAAGGATGATTGGACTCCATAAACGGAGTTGGCACCTAATCCTATACTCATCCCTGTGGGCATACCAGACATCGGTGAGGAATGCAACTGGGTTTACACCCTTTCAGCTGGAGTATGGCCTGGAAGCAATCTTACCAATTCAATGCGAAATCTCACCCCTCAAGCTCGCAGTCGACCTTCTCCCCAAAACTTTAGAAGAAAAGGCTTGTTTCTTGGAACTAATCCAATTGGATGAAACCCGTCGTGATGCCACCTTGGATAACGAAGCCCATAAGAAATGAGTCAATGTGCAGTTTGACAAGAATGTCAAACCCCTTGTCTTCTCAGAAGGTGACTTGGTCTTACTTTACGACCAGGATTCTGATAAGTTAGGAACAGGGAAGTTCAAGTCTTTATGGATGGGCCCCTATATTTTTAAGTGTGTATTAGCAAAAGGAGCCTACAAGTTAGTGGATTATGATGGGATTCCACTGGCGCAACCTCGCAACGGGTTGTACCTTAAACGTTACTATGCTTGACTTAGTGTAGTAACCCCTATGCTTTTGTCACATTTTTGTTTTCGCTAAAAGCAATCATTTTTGGTTAGGTAATCCACTTTTTCATTTGTTACAGATGTCAAACCCATTTGAATCGTTTTTTGGATATGCCAACAGAGCAAGCCGTAGTTTGCGGAACCTATCTTCTGTAGCCTGGGCCATCTTTGATCCAAGCGGCGAGTTAGTAAGTTTCATAGGGGTATGTATTGGCCAATCAATGAACAACATCGTTGAATACAACGCGTTGATAGAGATCCTCTCTGATGCCATCGCACATGGCATACGCCGACTTGTTATCAGGCTAGACTCGCTGCTCGTCATTCTACAGCTCACCGGTATCTATTTTGTACGGAATCTAGCTATCTATCGCATGTTCCTAAGGGTCAAGATTTTGGAAAGACAGTTCAAATCAATCCAATATCAACATATTTCCATAAACTTAAACAAATTAATAGATTCATTGGTGAATTATGTGTTAGATAGACATTTATGACATTTATAAAAGAAAAGCATTTCATCAATATTTGCATCAAGATCATGTAACTTAACCAAAATGAAGCTCCGAAAATCAAAAATACATATATATAATTGTTTATGGTTCACACATAGTGTTCTATGTACAAGACAAAATCAATCAAATGACCCAAAAACTCAAGATACTAGGGGGCACCCTAGTCTAATGGTGTTGGTGATAACAAGTCACCGCTTGTGAAATCATGTGTAAAAGCCTAGTCCATTGACGTGGCGCGCCAGTAGTATGTCGCTGTAATCTCAGTGGCAGCTCGTCAGTCCTCACATCTAGGATACCGAGAGTGAGGCCTTTGATCTGATCTTGTAATGTTGCAAGAGTCTCAGCCACATCCAGGTTGCGAAGGATAGCCCTCCCTACAGCCTCTCTCGCTGGAACGACAGCCGGTGCTCTTAGGTGCACTGTTGGTCATGCTGGTCCGATATCTGCATGAGCACATGAGTTTTGATTAGTTGTGATAAAAGAAATCACTGGGACATTATAAAAACAATAAACAGGGATATGGTCAGAAATTTTACCTATAGCACTCTACTGCTCACTAGCCGGTAGCACCAAATCTGGGTCACCCCAGAAATCCATACCAGCATATGGACACTCGGCATAAACCATCTCTTGACGGTTGAACCACTCGAAGAAGGAAAAAAATAAGGAAACCTATGGCTGACCAGCATGTCGGGCCATAAGGTCAACCCATCTCTGCATCCGTGGCTCAGTCGGTGGTGACAAACCAAGTGAAATGTACTGTGGTTACATCAGTGGGATCTTCTCCAAGGCAAAGGTGGTCAAAATGGAACCACAGCCAAAGTTCTTAGATCGTCTGTTTTTCACCTTGGTAAGTTGTTCTTTTATTACTGGGAGTACTGCATCACACTAGTTGAACACCTTCGGTTCAAGGCATTCTAAGGCATATTGCATATAGGACCTGTTGGCCAAGTGAAGAGCTACACTACCATCCAGTCTAGCAAAGGTGAACAAAATGGTCCTCAAAGACCAGTCAGTGACATCTCGGATGTTGATCTTGTCGTCCCTACTTAGCTGAGATCCTTCTCTACAGTATCAATGAATATAATCCCTCACAGATTCGCCCCCACGGGCGGAACTTGATAGTGAGAGAGGGGCACCATGCCTCGATAAACCGGTCAAAAAATAGATTTCCATGACAGTTAAGGGGATGGACTTGCCTCTAATCTGGAACACCTGGTTGGTAGGATCCCATGCATTGAGGAAATATTGCAACAAGTTGATTTGTTGCCTCATGCTAGAGATGCAGAAGAACTTGAGCAAACCACAGTTCCGCAAAGCAGTTACCGTACTCGGATCATGTAAAGCAACCATGTCCTCTTCTTCATGCTCACGTTCTCGCCATGTAACAACCATTTTGCTTCGATGAAACTTTGATAACAAACAAGAGAAGAGTCAGGATCTTGATTTGGCAAAAAACAGGCAAAATTTCTATGAAAAAACAGTGCATAAAGTTCCCTCCTTGCGCCCATCACACCTTAGCTATGTACTAGGAGTGATGCATACTGACTGGCCAATGGCCAACCCAGTATGCATCGCATCTTTCGATGTACACAGGGTGCAATGGGGGAAGAACGAATTGTTCAAACCCTAGAGGCTCAGGAAAATGGGGAAACATGCTCAGAATTCAAAAAGAAAGGAATGCAACTAAAGAGCACAGGTTTAGCTCCTACTTGGTCTAGAAGATGCCAAGAATCGTCCACAAAATCTCCGAGAATCAGCTAGTGAAAATCGAGGGGGAAAACACCTCCAAAGCTCCAACAATCTCAAGTTCAAATGAAATGGTAAAATGACGGGTAAAAACCACTTTTAAATTACTTTTCACGTAATTCAAGTAGGGTATTAATGTTTTAACTCATTTTTCAAGCATATGTTTTCATTTCTAATCAGTTTGATGGAGCAATTGAACAGGTGGTACGACCGTCAAAAGAACATAGTGTTAACGGTGGGTCGAATATCAATGACCATTATCATGAGCAGTTTTATGTGAAGTTCAAGCTCGTTAAAAATTAAACCTAAGAAATGAGCAAATGTTCCCCTAGAGTTTAAGCTCACCAAAAAATGAACCAACCTTCGGTAAATAACCATTGTGAATGCATCAGCTTTTGAGCCCTGGTCGTGTTCTCGCCATCACCTCCACTCCGTTTAGCCGATCATTCACCTCCATTTGATTGTTTACCCTTTTGAGGAACAACTGCGAAGAGTGATTCTGTTAGCCATCCTTGCAACACTGCCATGATTGGAAAATTACAAAACTTACCTGGAATTAGCAACTACCTAAAAATATCACTCGTTCCTCAAAGACAAGTCTTCTTTAAGCTCTTTTCACCTAACTAGCAAAATATGAAAAGATTGCCGAGCAGTTGGCCTCTCCAGCTCGTTAAAGCTACCAAGAGTGCTATCCCTCCTCTAGATTTTAATCTTTTTTGACCCGAGGGATTATTACTCAAAAATGTCGGGCGCTTGTCTTGTTCAGCTCGTTAAAACTATCAAAAATTCATCTCTTTCGCATTATTTTATACTTTTTTGGACTTAAGGGATTATATGACAAAAAATGATTACTGGAGTTTCCTTTCCGTCCCTTTTTAGACTCTCTAAAATTGAAAAAGGACCGAGTTGTCTTTGTCGTTAAACTCATTAAAACCAATAGCGACAAACTTGTCCATAGAGACGAGAACGAGTTTCACTGTCACTAGGCTCATTAAAACATAGCGATGGGTTTGCCGGAAGGGAAAATTATAGAACAAGCATATGTTATCCTCCTCAAGCTTGACAAAAATAACGAGGTACTAGTCAGCAATGACTGGGGAAAAATTGGGAAGAAAACTTGAAGAAACTTTATTGGTAGTGAGTCGCTCTTAAACATGACACTATCACTCCATCACCATGATTGAGTCAAGTTGGGTTATTCCGTTCACCGGTCATATTACCATTGGTCCACCGTACCATCCATTTTTGGGGTTAACTCTACCAATCCATTTCAATGTTGCCGATATGTTCAAGAGAAGTCAATTAGAGAATTCACCAACCCATCTTGTGTCTCACCTGCTGCAATACCTTCACGCCTCATTCTTTCATGACTGCCACCCTGAACCCCATATCATCAGATCGTTTTCACCTCCATAAAATTATTTGCTCTGTTCCGTGTTGTAGATGTGGGATTCATTAAGGCCCTCCTACGACAGGTTACTTCTTGTTGACGACAGCTCATTATCTAAGAAGTCAACCTAGGAACAACCCTTTCAGTACTTTGAAGCTTGCGTGCCTCAATGGTAAGTTTCTCACTTCCAGCGATAGGTTTACATCAATGGCCTTTGACTGAAAGATTTTTTGTGGTGTTTGAAACCAAGTCCCTTTTACACACCACGCGAATTGTACTGTAGTACCTTGAGGGTCATCATCATTATCGGTGATTCCTCACGCGCCTGTTAACAACTTACATCATTGGCTAGTAATCAGGTGATGTCTTTCCATGTTCAACTCCAGAACATTTTTCACATGGATTGACTTGTACTTCGGGCGAAGATTGGATGAGTTTGAAGACCTCGAATCTAGTTTCATCCATCCGGGTTGTGATATATTCAGGAAAATAAAGATGTACATCATTGCTGCACAGATGATCATCCGAATCAAAGGATGATGGCTCTATCAGAATCATCAGTCTGCCACATAGACGGTTGTCTATCCTATGTACATGAAAATAAATTTATAAATCTGAGCATGGGAATGCCCAGCGCAGCTAGATCTTGAAAATATTATGAATATAATGTATTGTATTGTATCTTATTATAGGTCACCTTCCAGTTTGAAAGAACCTCGGATCCTCATGATAAAGCATTTCACCTGACATCAAAAGATTTTAAACCTCATGCTTTAGGGGGCAGCTATTATAGACATATTTGGGCACTGCAACCCCAATCACATATGTCCATAAACCAAGGGCTTCTGAGTCCCTAAGAGTGTTGTTTCATGCCCTAAAGGAATAAGGTCAGCTAATTACATCATCTCCAAGAAGTTCTCCACAGACAACTACTCAGAACTGGTCAAAACTGGACCATACAGATTGCTCAAAAGTGTGATGCATATTGGAAAGCCCTTCTGTAGGGTGCGATGGGCGAGAGTAGACAAATGGTAGAGACAGTTTGCAAGGTGTATGATCATGGAATCTTCCAGAAAATTCTCTTGTGACACTTGCCTCTCTAAATTCGCCCAGGGATGAGTAAGATATCATCAATCTCTAAGTGGAATCAAGAACTACTAGAGAGAGGACACTAACCAAAATCCTAGAAGCTGACTCACCCCTCTACAATCATCTATATATGAATCCCTCATCCCAGAGATCCAAAGGCTAGAATATTGTATCTTGTAAGGAAGTGTTGTTGGTTTCCTGGTGGAATATCATAGTGTTGGGTGATCTAAGCTTTTCATGAGGTGAAGAAGGGCTTTCATGCTGGGAGGATGACGCTGGGTCAGATCAATGGGTTGTGATCCTCTAATCTAATCTTTATATCAATAAAGCTATTCAAGTTTTCCTCCACATTCTTGTATGTTTGCTAATATATGCATGTATGTGGTCAATATATATCTGGTCCTATATTTCATACGATTGTAGATCTCTACACTTTGAAGGTATTATGCTGCTTTGAATTTACAGGTACCCTTTGAAGTGGAGTGGTCAAGGGAGGAGCGGCAAAGATCTGTTAAAGGGGAGAGGGAACAAACGGAGAACCAAGCGAAAGATCAAAGTTGGTATTCTTTGCTCCTCTCCTATATATTTCTCGTAAAGGAAAGCAAAAGTAACTTTAATCTGTTTGTTTCTAAGACAACTACCCATCTTAGTGGGACTAGCAGCTCTGAATAGAGACTAGATTTCCTGATAACAATCCCTTGCATTTGCAGCTATGTTGATTGTTTCCCTCCGAGATTGAGAAAAATAGACTTGCTTGCATGGGATGCTTCTCCCAAGGAAGCATGAAAAGGCATCCTTGGTTTCAGGGATCTATGTTTAACAGTTGGAGGTTACATGCAAGGAAAAATTCTGAAACCTCCCACCAAGTGTCGCTCCCCCTAGATTCGTGGCATGTGCGTCACAACCTCAATGTTATCAAAACTCATCAACAAGGTGTTTCAAAGCTCATTCCTCACATCAACCTTGTAGCTCTAACATCCCACATCACATCTAGGAGCAGTCGGCACATTCAACTTAGTTTTTTTGGGGTAAGACTGCTTCCCATGCCTTGTGTTGTATTTTTGTCACTTTTTGTGTTTTCACTTGTGGGAGTATTGTTTGCTTGATTTATTTGACCAGTTTTTGTCGTTTACATATATACTAGCTTGTCCTAGCTCTATTTCAATTTTTGTTGCTATCTCACTATTTTTGGATGCGTGAAACCATTTTTCATGGACGTTCGCCCAATCGACAAACTGTCTCACCCATATGCATGTTGATTTGTTTGTTGAATCTTCCATTCATGTTTTTCATGCACTCTTAATCACTTCCTCTATCACTTAGTGTCGCCATGCATTTACTGTCTTAGATGCTTTCAGTTGCCCATGGGCGAGTCGGGTTGACCTTGGCTCGGACTCTACCTTCACCAAGGCTACATTCCACAATCTAGGTAAGGAAGTCTCACCTTCCTATCCAGATTTGTGCATTCCTACCCAGCAATGGCCTCTAGGACAATTTTGCACATTTTTTGAGGACAATGGCTGGTTGGCCCAAGAAATTGCGCAAATCTATCCCTAGCCCAATAGTCCTTCCCAACTAGAATTGTGCATTGTGCAATGCCAGCAGTTAGCAGCCAAAATGGACTATGCATCGCATAGTTCGAGCAGTTAGACAGTATCCCAATGGCCCAAATTATGCCTTTTGTAGTCTTGGCAGTCGGTCTCCTGACCTCCTGGCCGAAATTGCGCAACCTTCATGATCATGCACCCAGGTATGTTGCAAGTCAGTTCTCATGTTCATTTTGGTTTTTGACTGACAAATTGCTTGCCATGAGTGTTGCCATGTCTCCAAGCCCAGGTGTTCATCTGCCTCTCAGCACTACATGTACAATGGTTTCCAAGAGAGCAGAGACGAAGACACCGTTCAGAGCACACTTGGAGATGCAGTTGATCAATTGTCCATGGACTTGCCTACCCACGAAGACATAAAGTGATCATAGACAAGGACATCAAGATATGACAGCAACAGCATCACAATGATCATCATCATGAACAATAGCTGAAGACAACATACCAAATGCAATGAATGCAAGAGGAGGGTTGTTGACAACACAAAGGCAGAACAAGGTTGCAAGCTCAAGCACATCCATTGATGATGAAAGAAACTTTGGAGACTCCAGCTATGAATTGATGACGCAACATGAAGTCCGCACAAAGGAAGAAGATGGAACAAAGAAGGAGTTGCATGTGCTGAAGCAGCAACTTAGGAAGAAAATGAAGTTGCACATACATAAGAATGAGTTGCAAAAGGAATAGGAACAACAATGGGTGCAACATGAACTCACGGATGAAACTGCACCCGTACAAGTCAAGGATCCATCCTAGCAGCTGACAAAGATCAGACATGGTGAGAAATTTTGTTGATCAAATTCAAGGGATTCAACAACATGCATGTTGTTGAGTGCACACATGCAATCCAACCCATTCAACACACTCACCAAGGTGAAGACAAGAAGCAAGTCCAACTGGGGCTGAACATGTACTTCCACAAGTTGATGTGCATGACCACCAACACACACTTGAAGATCAGCATGGACACTATCCATCAGTGTGTTTTTGGTTCAACCATACCCAAGAAGACCATGCACATTTTAGTAGACGAGTTGGATGAAGGGGTTGAACCAATGCATCAGTTGCAACGGAGGTAAGACTTCACTTCAGCAAGATGTCACCATGAGGTGCATGCATGCCATCACATATGACCAAGCTATAAATAGTCCCTCATAACTCATTATAAAGGCTTTTGGTCAAAAAATCTTCTATTAAGACTATCTTAAAGAAATCTTGGACAATATTGTAACGCGCCTTGGCTTCTCCACTGCATGGAGCTAGTACATCTCTTTGGAGGAGCAGGTGGATGTGGTTGTAACGTTTCAGTAATGGGGCTAGTAGGTTTACATGGATGTATTGTATGATTAGAACTTACACTTTTATATAATAAGAGTCAACACATTTTCATGCATATTTTGTTATTGTAGATGGACTGCTCCAGTTTCCTTAATGATATATGTTGTTTAACTTACGTATTTGTGTATGAACTGATTCACATGAAATTATATGAATCTTGTTGCAATGTGTTGTATATGTTGTTAATGTTGTCACCATCCATGTCGACTGCTCTGCCGGACACCAGATAGACCTTTCACATAAACTCTACTGTAACAATCATTGCACTCGTTCAGATTGATTTGTGAGTGTTGTACATGTTATCTTACCTTGTATGTTGTGACTACCACATCCTAGTGGACCACTCCACCATAAGCTATGTATGTTCTTTTGTGTTGTGTGTTCCTAGATGAGTTGGGACTGATCCATTTCAACCTAGAACTCACCTTCACCCTTATATCCCCCCTTATGTGTTAAAACCTCTTATACATATTCCTTGAATCACTGCAGCAGTCACACCCTTTCTACTAATAGAGTTATCTCACTTGCTTCTATACGACATCGTGGTCAAGGAATTACCTTATGACCCACTGCTAGGACTCCTACACCAAATGGTATGAGGTCTAATTGGGACTTCTTACTGGGGAGATCCCCTTGACATGTTGTCGGGTCCAACACCGTCAACATTTCTGGTGCGAGAAGGAGGGCCTGATGACAAGCTGTGTCCTATCATCCAATTTGAACCTTTGCATATATTTCATGGATTCTTGCACTCTTCTTCCCTTGAGGTGTTTTTCGAAGTGTGAAGATGTCTCCATCTTGGGGAAGCTTTTCGATCTCTTGTCCACTCACATGTATGATGGTGAAGGCAAAGTGGCCTGGCCTGAGGACTTACATAAATTTATTTCCATGATTCATGAGGAAGGTGAGTTTTCTAAAGAATAGGTTGATTTTCTGCTTGCATACACACTTCGCGAATCTCCATTTCGTTGGGTGCTCAACCTACTGGTTGACACCATGCACTCAAATGATCACTTCTGTGATTTTATTGAAGACATGTTCTATCATTTTGATAGACATGTTCTATCATTTTGATCCAGACCATGTTGACCGGAAACTATTACAGCAACGAAGGGCTTTGCATGAATCCATTATTGATTTTTGGCAGCACTTTTGTGACTTGTAGTTTCAAGCTCTGAGGAGCTAGATGAAATTTTCTTATCTTTGGGACCGGTTCGAGTACCGTCCTAAGAAATATGCCCATCCCAAGAGAACTTTTGAGATCAAGCCTCGCTCAATTCTTCATTGATGGAGCTGCGCAATCTCATGTGGAAGCGGGCACTGTCTCAACTTACTGTCCACCTTCTCTTATTCAACAGCTCCACCACTGCCGAGTGATGTTGAGGATCATGCTCACACACCTATTCATCCTTCATGCCCTCCCGACATCAGTTCACTCAATGTTCACATAGATTTGGTTGTGAGTCCTTTGAGTCCTCATATGGATTCGTTTTTACGACCTCCATCTTCACACTTGGGTGTTCTTGTGGATGATGATGTCTTGTGTTCATCCATTCTGAACTCTTCACTTGTTGTGAACAAGGAACAACCTACTAACGGAGTTGGTGTTGCACAACAAACATGCGTTGTCATTCATGAAGAGTATGAGTGGGAGCTTGAGCATCAACACTCGGCGAAGGATGACTCCCTTCCGTCCGAGCCCCATCCATTCTTTCCTAACATTGTTGGTGAACCTACCATCTATGATTTCACATGTGTGTCTTCATCCACAAATGCACCCATTGTTGATCTTTCACAGGACACACCATATGTTAGCCCATCATCCAACAACGGAGAGGACCAAACATTCATTGGAAATCCACTTGATCTTTCATCTACTTTTTCTAGAAATGCAGAGCGTGAACATCCTTCCTCCTCAATTACCCCTCTGTGTGATTCATTAAACCATGAGGATGCCAACCAACATCCTGAATTTTTTGATCTTGGTTGTCATGATCTCTTCACCTCATCATCTGATCATGATGTTGATTCACTCATTGTTAATTTGTCTAAGTCATTGGTCTACAAAGATCCATTTGTCAATGAAGTTGAAACCCCACAGACAATTGGCGCACTTTAGCCCGAGCTGATGGTTATGTCAGGCCCTCGCTGTCCTGAGGTTGGCTTCGCTTCTAATCAGGAAATTGTTCAAACACTCAAGGCTCCTCATCACTCATTTGTATGCACTAAAGGTCAATCTAACACTCAAATTTTACATCCTCCACTCAAACTACACAATCCCATTGCTCATGCATTGGAGGAGTCTTACATTGTAAGCACTCGTGCATGATGCAAGTTATCTTTTCTTCTTTCATTTACTTGCATGTCACAGTCAAGAGTGTGCTTATGCTTCAAAGCTGCATGTAGTGTCATGTATCACCATGATAAGTCCGTGGATTGCTTGTCATGCACATGCACTCACTTATGTCCTGTGGGCACTTTGAATCACGAAGTGTGGTTGTCTTCATTGTTATATCTTTCTTTTGTAGAAAATATGTGATAGGTTAACTTGATAATGCAATATAAATCAAAGCAGAATACTATAACCTACTTCTACTATCAATTTGCAGAAGCTTAAAGATCAAGTTGAACAATATAACCAAAAGAAGAAGAATCAATGGCACAATACACATGAAAATACTTTGGGGAAAGCCTCAACTAAAAACCCCACACTATTGTATTATCATTCATGGTGGAAGTACATAGGAATTATATGAAGCCTTAGCTCTCACAGCTAGCCAGCTCTTAGTACAATCCTCACATATACTCATAGGAAATCTTGGCTTCTCTCCAGTCTTCCTCTCCACCCTCCAAGCTCCTATTTCCTTATGTTTTTCCTTGTGGATGATCTTCTCTTACCAAGTGGAAAACCTTCCCTCTAAACTGCACAATCCTCAAAGATAAATCCTTGACTGCATGCATGAGTTTTCTCCATGAGAAAACACATGCAACTGATAGTACACTATCCTTGAACATTAATCTCAACTGGGTCTTTCTCAGAATAGACATGCATGAGTTTCTGATGAGGGAATCTTCAGTGAACTAGAGTAGCACTAGTTGAGTGCATTAATGCATCAACTCACTGTTAACTCACTATTAGTTCCTCAAAAAGTTTGGAACTAATTTAACTGGACTTAACTCAGTAAAATGGGTTAATTAATTACAACTCAAATATAACTCAATCTCATCTCCTTAATTTAAGGGATAACTCTTGCATGACTTCGGAAAGACTTATAACTTGAATTTCTCCAACTAATTAATCTAAAATAAATTAATTAATTATTTCCAGGTAGTTGTTAAGACTAAATTCGATTTTAATTCACAATTTAATTCAAGGACAAATTAATTTGGAATATTCTTGTTGCCATATTTCAACACTCCCTCTCAACAAGAAATGGATTATCTGCCACCTCGATCCTGTCTCTATGGAACTAGAATTTACACTTTGACAATGCCTTTGTCAAAATGTCTGCATCTTGCTCCTCTGTCGAAATATACTACAACAACATGATCCTCCTCACCACTTGTGAAAATCCACGGGCAAAAATCTTACCTTATGCTTCTTCACACTACCATTAGTAGCTTGCTTTACCTTGTAAAGCCAATGGGAACTCACAACTAACTTGTTCTCCAGTCTCGTAACCATGTCCCAAAAACTGTTACAAACTATGGAAGATGGCTCGGTCTCAACAAATTCCCTAGTAAGGGCCATGTATCCTATGTACCTCTCAGGTGACCTCCTTAGTCTGCGCTGAGAATATGGTGCTCCCACATTCTCTCTCGCATCCTCTAACAAACTGTTAGCTTCTCTTGTGCGCTTCTATCCATCTCTGGAAGACTCTACTTGAGTGGATGTATCCACTCCTGGAACCTCTACATGCAATTGCTCCCCATTAGTGTGAGGCTCCTCCTCTTTAGGAACCAAAAGTTCCTCCATAGCATGTAGTTGGAGATCCATCTCAAGGGAAACTTGCATGGCCTTCTGCTCATCAAACTTGAGATCTCTGCGAACCACTATCCTCTGACTGGTAGGCAAGTACACCTGATAGTTCTGAGGTGTATCAGTGTACCCCACAAATATCCCCAACTCTGCTGTCGACTCAAGCTTCTTCCGTGCATCCTTTGTCACATAGCAATATACAGATGAACCAAAGATCCTGAAGTGACCCACATCTGGTCTCTTATCGGGGAAAGCTTCCTCTAGTGTCTTCATCCCAAGTATGCGATGTGGGCTTCTATTCTACAAATATACTACTATGTTGCATGCCTCATCCCACAAGTGAAGTGGTAGGCCTTGGTCATGCAACATTTCCTGTACTTCCCCTACAATAGTTCTGTTCTTCCTCTTGGCCACCCCATTTTACTGTGGGTTATGAGGTGCCATCAACTCTCATTTAATTCATTCCACTGCACAGAAGTCCTTAAACTCTTGAGAGACATATTCTCCATCATTGTTGCTTCTCAAGGTCTTGATCTTCTTCCCTAACTCTTTCTTGACCAAAGCTTTGAACTCACAAAACTTTGTGAAGGTTTGGTCCTTCTTCTACATGAAATAAATCCAGCATTTATGAGAATAGTCATCAATGAAAATCACATAATACCTTTGCTTCAATGTGGATGCCATCGAGAATGGTCCACAAAAATCAGTATGAAATCACTCTAAGATAGCCTCTACTCAACTGTCTTGATCATGAATGGAAGACTTGGTATAATTTCGCAAGGTACAACCTTTTCATGTGTCAACTTGCTCAAGTTTACCTTTGGGAAGTCCTGTAGATATCTACTGTATTATATTCAAAGCCCCATAATGCAAATGGCCCAACCACCTGTGCCAGAACTCATAAATGTCTTGGCTTTGCACCAATTCTGCTTTCGTACTCAATGCTGCACAATCATCTACCTCTAATTTATAGAGATTCTTCACTCGAATCCCTATCCTCTTGGTCTGACTCGTGGCTATGTGTCTTAGGAACGCCTTTCCTTTACTGAAGACAACATTGTAGCCTTTGTCCTCCAACATCGCAACCGATACCAAGTTCTTCTTCAGTCCAAGCACATACATCACATCTATCAAGGTGAGAGGAGCTCCATGCTCCCTCTAAAAAGCAATCGTGCCCACTCCTGAAACACTATACCTTCCGTCGTCACCCATCTCTATGCACATCTTAAGGTCTTTTTCCTCTAAGGCATTGAATAAATTTTTATCACTGGTCATGTGGAATGAAGCTCCATTATCAAGATACCAGACACAACCCATCATCGATGACACCATGCATGTGATGAGGGTAAAGTCCATTTCAAACTGAAAGGCTAATGCCTCACCTTCTGATCCTTTCGAGGATCCCTTCTTGGACTTCTTCGATGGGTAACTAGTCCCATAATGTCCCATCTCGTGACAATTAAAGCATCTTACTTTAGACATGTCACCCTTCTTCCCTTCATGAGAAGATTCGATTTGAAATGGGAAGCCTTCCCCTTCCTTTTCCTTGCCTTACTTGCTAAGGCTAGATTTTCTTCATCAGCATTCTTGGATGAAGAACCATCTTGTGTGCTCCTCCTGATCTCCTCCTACATAAGATCTGAGCACAACCATTCCTAATTTGGTAGTTTCTCCCTTCCATTCACAGAGTCCTCGTAGCTATTCCAACTCTTTGCAAGGCCAAGGACAATGAGGCTCACCATATCATCATCGAAAGTAGTTATTCCCACACTGTCAAGCTCATCTCTGCAAGTGGTGAGCTTGTTCAGATATGTGGAAATAGCATTGCCCTTCTCCATCTTGATTCTTCAAAGCTTATCCTTGAGCACCAATTTCCTCTGGTCGCTACTATTCTCGTAGAGGTCCTTCAATGTCTTCCACATTGAAAATGAAGTATCCTTCCCATGGAGACCCGAGACAATATGGTATTGAACTCCCTCAAGGATGATCCATCTCGCCTTCCTCGCACACTTCTTCCACTCAGCCACCTCTTGTGCATTAGTTGAAGTTGGCTTTGGGATTTCTTGATTATTGAATTCCTTTAAGTCATTGTCTACTAATACAACCTCCATTCTATCTTTCCATGCTATGTAATTTGAGCTACCTTCCAAGGCATACTCGAGTCTCAAGCCACAGATTGCCATTGGCCAACCTTGAAGTATGATATGAATTTGATTTGCACTTGCAACCCAAACTTCGAATTCTCTTCTCAGTATACTATTCACAGCTCTGATACCATGTAGAAAATTTGTGATAGGTTAACTCGATAATGCAATATAAATCAAAGAAGAATATTATAACCTACTTCTACTATCAATTTGCGGAAGCTTAAAGATCGAGTTGAATAATATAACTAGAAGAAGAAGAATCAATGGCACAATACACATGAAAATACTTTAGGGAAAACCTCAGCTAAAAACCCTACACTATTGTATTATCATACATGGTGGAAATACATAGGAATTGTACAAAGCCTTAGCTCTCACAGCTAGACAGCTCTCAGTATAGTCCTCACAGATGCTCAAAGGAAATCTTGGCTTCTATCCGACCTTCCTCTCTGCCCTCCAAGCTCCTATTTCCTTGCATTGTTCCTTGTGGATGATCTTCTCTTACCAAGTGGAAAACCTTCCTTCAAAATTGCGCAACCTCAAGGATAAATCCTTGACTGCATGCATGAGTTTTCTCCATGAGAAAACACATGCAACTGATTCTACATTGTCCTTGAACATTAATCTCAGTTGGGTCTTTCTTAGAATAGACATGCATGAGTTTCTGATGAGAGAATATTCAGTTAACTGGAGTAGCACTAGTTGAGTGCATTAATGCATCAACTGACTGCTAACTCACTATTAGTTCCTCAAACAATTTGGAACTAATTTAACTGGACTTAACTTAGTAAACTGGTTAACTAATTACAACTCAAATATAATTATGTGATTTTTCGCCGAAGATTCTTCTCTAAAACTCAAATATAACTCAATCTTATCTCCTTAATTTAAGGGATAACTCTTACATGACGTCAGAAATACTTCTAACTTGAATTCTCCAACTAATTAATTTAAAATAAATTAATTAATTATTTCCAAGTAGCTGTTAAGACTAAGTTTGATTTTAATTCACAATTTAATTCAAGGACAAATTAAATTGGAATATTCTTGTTGCCATATTTCAACATGCTTGTTGGTTCGCACAATTGGGTTGCTCACAGACCAAGCCTTCACCAACATGGGTCTACCAATGCGGAAGTGGATGCATTGGAAGTATCACTTCACGTGATTAGGCCTGTGTATCATTAGTGTAGGAGTAGGAGTAATCTTTTCTTTCAATTGTTTTCTTGCATTATTGTTTGCTTACGTGCTTTGTTTGCTTGTTTGTTGCTTGCTTTTGTTGAATTGCTTCGCATTCATTTTTTCTTCTACTCTTGCTTTGATTTGTTGATTGTTAGTCCGTTCGCTTGTTTCATTCATAGGTTAGTTTTACATGAACCCATGTACGACTCTTGAAGCGAGCTGTGTAAAGTACAAGAGGGCTTTTACAACTATCACTACTTGGTTATCTATCATCTTGCCATTATATGATGAGCTTGTTACTTTTAGTCCATGATACGTCGAAGGAAAATATGTATTGTTCGAAGTGAACCTTGGTGTAAACACAACGCTTGCACGCTAACTAGTGTCACCTTCTCTAGTTGATTGCTTTGGGTTAACCCTTGTCATCTCAGTAAAGTAGAGTAAGGTAAGGGGGAAAACCTTAACAGGAACGTCAGAGATACAATAAACTACTTCTCTGCTAGAACAATCTCTTCTTTCCTCAATAAGTTGGGATCCCTCTTCTGCCTCTGAAATGAAAAAGTGCTATGCACAGTGAAAAATGAAAAAATGAAAAGTCAAAAATTCAAAATGAAAAATGAATAAGGCAAAAGAAGAGAAAGGCTTCCTACGCAGGGAGGTGATGCAAGTAACTTTTTCAGGTTACTACTCAAGCTCACTGGTAGTAGAGCCATGCTTGTGTTTCTATGTGACTCCACCGGGGTATTGTCTAGGCCTGTTGGCAGTGGAGCAACACCAGAGAAGAAACTAAGACTCTGGCGACTATACTGCTTGTGCGCTTATATAAACCCCAAACCCAATTGAAACAATTGTGTTGCCTTGGCTTGGAATGTGTGTTAATCAAACAAGGGTTTGGAAAATGCTACATCTTACAATCAAGTTAGTGTGAAACCAAGATGAGCTGAAAACTGAACAATATTTCCAGAGATGATAGACTTGCTTTTCACAAACAAGGTCCATTCAGAGAGCTAGAGTTCTACTAGTTTGTCACCAAGTGTTGTAGCGACTACAAACACCCTCCAAATTTTTTCCTTAGCCCTGTTTCAGAGCCTCCCTTCTAACCTTCACAATAGCTTTCCTCGCTTTGTCAAAGTTCAAAAGCTTCAGTTTCTTTCTTGCACAAAGGTAGCCTATCGGTCACATCTTAATCCATTCCCCTCATAGGTTATTCACCCAGACTTGGTCCAGCTACAGGCTGGGCAACTTCCCCTTGAAAATTCACATTTTTGGAGGGCAACCAACCTTCCCTCTATAAATTGCACAATCCTCTTTGGTAGCCTGTTGGACTCCAAGATTATGCAATCCTGCCTGCCAACACTCCCAACAAGATTTGTACAAATTTCCACAGCAAGGATGCTCAGCCCATAATTTGCACAAATCTAGGTAGCAGTCAGCTGCTCTACCTAGAAATTGAACAAATATCTTGGGCATCCAACCCAGCTCCCAGCTAGAAATGTGCATTTTTCTCTAGTATTCGAGTAGTCTCTTGCATGTGAAACTAAGTTGATTCGTTCCATCTGGGACTGAGAAAAACATACTTGCTTGCATGGGCTACTTCTGCCAAGGCAACATGCAAAGGCATCCCTTATTTCAGGGATCTATGTTTAGAAGTTGGAGGTTACATGCAAGGAGCAATTTCGAAACCTCCCACCAAGTGTCACTCCTCCTAGATTCGTGGCATGTGTGTCACAACCTCGATGTTATCAAAACTCATCAACCAGACACTACAGAGCTCATTCCTCACATCAACCTTGTAGCTCTAACATCCCACATCACATCTAGGAGTAGCCGACACATTCAACTCAACCATTTTGCGGTAAGCCCGCTTCCATGCCTTGTGCTGCATTTCTGTCGCTTTTGTTTTTTTCTCTTGTGGGAGTACTATTTGCTTGATTTATTTGAACATTTTTTGTCATTTACATATATACTAGCTTGTCTAGCTTTGTTTCAGTTTTCATTGCTATCTCGCTGTTGTCGCATGCATGAAACTGTTTTGCACAGACATTCGCCCAACTAGTGAACTACCTCACCCACATGCATGTTGATCTATTTGTTGAATCTTTCATTTATGTTTTGCATGCGTTATCAATCACTTCTGCGATCACTTAGTGTCACCATGCATTTACTGTCTTAGTTGCTTTCAGTTGCCCATCGACGAGTGGGGCCAACCTTGGCCTGGACTTTGCCTTCACCAAGGCTGCATTGTACAATCTAGGGAAGTAAGGCTCACCTTCCTCTCTAGATTTGTGTATTCCTACCCAACACTAGCCCCAAGGATTGTTTTTCACATTTTTGGAGGACAAAAGCTACTTGGTCCAAGAAATTGCGCAAATTTGTCACTAGGCCAGCAATCCTTCCTAGCTGGAATTGTGCATTGTACAATCCCAACACTCAACAACTAGACTGGATTATGCATCACGTAATTCTAGTAGTCAGCCAGTCTCCCAATAGCCTAAACTGTGCCTTGTGTAGTCTCGGAATTCGGTCTCCCAACCTCCCAGCCGAAATTGCACAACCTTCATGATCATGCACCCGGGTATGTTGTAAGTTAGTTCTGATGTTCATTTTGGTTTTCGACTGACAGATTGCTTGCCATGAGTGTTGCCATGTCTCTAGGTATCCCTGTTGCTCGTGTGCCTCTCAGCAGTACAGGTACAATGGTTTCCAGGAGAGAAGAGACAAAGACATTGTTTAGATCACACTTGGGGATGTAGTCGATCAAGTGTCCATGGACTTGCGTACCCACAAACACATCAAGTGTTCGTAGACAAGGACATCAAGATATGAAAGTAGTAGCATCATAATGAGCAACATCATGAACAATAGTTGAAGACAACATACCAAATGAAACGAATGCAAGAGGAGGGTTGTCGACAACGCGGAGGTAGAACAAGGTTGCAAGATCAAGTAGGTCCATTGATGATGAAAACAACTTTGGAGACTTTGTAGGTTTTAACCTCATATAGAAATTACCTGCATACGAATTCTAAATCACAGGAAAAATAAAAATGCGATAGCATAACATATAAAACACATATACACAGAGATTTCCCACTGGATCCCAAAGCCGGGACTACCAGCTTGATTTTTCATTATATTCCTTTCAATGTTACAATACATATTTATACATGTCGAAGCATCCAATACCATGGACCAAAAACCATCACGTCCAATACCATGGATCAAAAAACCATCACATCCAATACCATGGACTGAAAACCATCGCGTCCAAAAAACATGTCCGAAAATCATGCACAAAACCATAGGTGGGTCCGCCCAACCTAACATAGGGTCCAAAACCAAAATTTTCTGGGGCGCTGCCCCGGACCCCATAAAGTGGGGTTACGGGTACCCCTCAAACCCCCTGTTTACTATGTGGAAAGAATATAACACAACCCAACACCTCATCTCCCATTGTTGTTTTCTTTCCATAGGGGGCCACAGGAGAGCTTAGGCATTTTTCCAGCCCTGAAATGCCCATTCTTTCTCTACACCAAGAGAACTTCTCAGAGCTCACAGATTTTGTCAATGCATCTGCAGTATTCTTCAAAGTGTCCACCTTTACCAGCAACACCTTTTTGTCTTCTATCATATCCCTCACAAAGTGATCTGAACATCAATGTGCTTTGTCTTTGAATGATATGCAGGGTTCTTTGCCAAGAAAATTGCACTTTGGCTATCACAGTCTCTTATAGCTCCCTGTACTAACCCCATACTTGAACACAATCCCTGCAACCAAACTGCTTCCTTGCTTGCATGAGTGGTTGCCATGTATTCTGCCTCTGTAGATGATAGTGCCACTACAGATTGTTTCTTACTCATCCAACTGACTGCACCTCCAAATAGGTTAAACACATACCCACTTGTAGATCTTCTCTGATCCAGATCTCCAGCCCAGTCTCCATCAACAAAGCCACGAATATCCAACACTCTGTCCAATCGTCTTCCTTGGTAGCACAAACCATAATCACTAGTGCCACGCAAATACCTGAAACCCCGCTTCACTGTTGTCCAGTGCTCCTTCCCTGGTTTTGACATAAACCTGCTCAATACTCCCACTGCATGTGCAATGTCTGGTCTAGTACAGACCATTGCATACATCAAGCTACCGTCTGCACTTGCATATGGAACATGGGACATGTCCTCTTCCTCTTCTTATGTCTTGGGACACTGTTCAGCAGATAACCTCACACCTATAGGAATAGGAACTTTCACCGGTTTACTATCCTACATATTAACCTCTGCAGTATTGTCTCGACATACTTCCTCTGGTTTAACCAGAGCTTCCTCTTTGCCCGATCTCTTTTAATTTCCATGCCCAAAATATAGTTTGCAGCACCGAGATCTTTCCTGTCGAATTTGGAGGACAATTGGGTCTTCAAATCCTGGATAATTTCTTTGTCATTTCCAACCAACAACATATCATCCACGTACATGACCAGATAAATAACACGGTCACCAATTAATTTAAAATACACATAGTGATCTGCTTTTCTTCTGGTGAAGCCAAGTCCCCATATAAATGTATCAAAATTCTGATACCACATCCTTGGTGACTGTTTTAACCATACAGAGACTTCTTTAACTTGCATACCAGTTCTTTCTTACCCTTCACCGCAAAGCCTTCAGGTTGCTTCATGTAGATTTCCTCTTCCAAAACCCCGTGAAGAAATGTTGCCTTCACATCCATCTGTTCTATCTCAAAATCAAAAGCAGTAGCAACAGATAAAAGTAATCTAATAGAAGTTACCTTGGCAACAGGAGAAAAAATATCACCAAAATCAATTCCCAGCACTTGGGAATAAACTTTGCAAAAGGAGCATCATTAGATCCCTTTCCTTTATCAGGAGCTTTAGATTTACACTTCTCTAAAGTGCCCTTCCTTTCCGCATTTCCTGCGCACCACCTTTGTAGGTTTTCCTAGAGATTTAGATCTCCCTCTAGATTTAGATCTCCCACTCGATGACTTATTTTTGTTTCTGTTTTGGGACCGTCCTCGTACAGAAAAGGAATCACCATTCTGGTTGTCCATATATTTCCGTCTCAGCTCCTCCGTCAGTAAGGCTGAGACTATTTCATCAAACTGCAAAGCAGTTGCATTGCTACCTATTGCAATAACCAGACTATCCCACGAATCTGGTAGAGAACACAACAAACCGATGCACTTATCTTCATTTGAAATTTTAATATCAATAGATGATAACTGACTTACCATAGTATTAAATTTATTCAGATGCTCTGTCATCGATTCTCCATCTTTCATCCTCAGGTTATACAACTTTTTCCATAGGAACAGTTTATTCATGAGAGACTTAGATTGGTACAAGGTCCCTAACTTGTCCCACAAAGCCTTCGTCGTAGCTTCCCGTGATACATTCAGCAATACTGAATTTGAGACACACCATTGTATTGTGCTCTTTGCCTTCTGATCCAACTTCTTCCATTCTTCATCGGTCACTCTCGTTGGTTTAGTACCTAGATCTACTGCGATCCACTGATCTTTATCCACCAACAAATCCTCCATCTTGAGTTTCCACAACTCAAAACTATGACCATTGAACTTCTCAATCTCTATCTTTCACTACTCGCCATCTTCTTTCACCACCAGAATTGATCTCGCAGATCTCGCACTGAACAGGGTCTACCACAGGCACGAGCGAAACCCCTCAGCAACAAAGGCCCCCCCCTTGAAGCCAAAACAACTCTGATACCAAATGTAGGTTTTAACCCCGTACAGAAACTACCTACATATGAATTCTAAATCACAAGAAAAATAAAAATGCGAGAGCATAACACATAAAACATGTATACACAGAGATTTCCCACTGGATCTGAAAACCAAGACTACCAGCTTGATTTTTCATTATGTTCCTTTCAATGTTACAATACATATTTATACATGCTGAAGCATCTAATACCATAGACCGAAAACCATCGCGTCCAAAAAACATGTGTGAAAATCATGCACAAAACCATAGGTGGGTCCGCCCAAACTAACATAGGGTCCAAAACCAAAATTTTTCGGGGCGCTGCTCCGGACCCCATAAAGTGGGGTTACGGGTACCCCTCAAACCCCATGTTAACTATGTGGAAAGAATATAACACAACCCAACACATCTCTTGTCGTGACTACTCAAAACCCATCATATGATAATCCTATGATTACTTCCAATATTAATGCCATTCAATCCATGAAAGGAAGTCTCAAAAACATGGAAGTAAAAACAAAATAATAAGTCTCCTAATGAAAAATGTAAGCCTCATTACCCTTGCCTTATTTGTAATGAGGAACATTTTACTAGGGATTGTCCACATCATAAATAAATTAATCTATTCCTAAAGTCATCATCTAACATGCTTACCATATTAACATATCCCTTTCCCAACCAGGAGACACATATGGTTGCATGAGATCAAATTTCCCCTTCCCAATTATTGATGTTATCTTCTACATAGGGATGATGTCCTTGTGGCTACTAGGAATAAAAACTATGGTAACCCAAATCCTTCAACTGGCAAGGCTAATGATCAATCTTCCATCACCACTCAATCTACCCCGGATCATCCTTCAAGTGTAGAAAAAGTTGAATTAATCATTAAACCTCCTAGAGGTGTGCTTCATAAATAAACATTTAATCCTTGTGCAAGAGCTGCATAAACTTACATCATAGTTGACAACTTAGCTCAAGCTCCTTTCTCTATGTCAACTCTCGAGGTATTGCATAACTATCCTGGCCAAAAGAGGTATTTACTTGCAGTGATTGGGGGGATAGGTACTTCGTATTTGAATCTTGTCTTCTTTTATCATGAGAACCATACTCCTAAACTTCCTCCCCAGCTGGAATTCATGATCTAAGTTGTATTTAGAAGTAAAATTATCCACCAAACAATTGTAGATGAAGGTTCCTTGACTTGTATCATGTTTCTTTCATGTTGGAAATATGTCAGTTATCCATAGCTTAATCAATCACCCACCACTCTTAAGTATTTTGAGGGAAGAGGCATCAAACCTTATGGGATTTTGAATTCATTGCAAGTAGAATTAGCTAGAAAAACCTTTTCAGTAGATGTTGAAGTCATAGATGGACCTTTGGATTATAACCTCCTATTGGGTTGGACATGGATTTATGCTATTACAGTTGTGGTCTCAACCTATTTTAGGATTATTGCTTTCCCTCACTAGAGGGGTATGATGGCCATTGATCAGCTCGCCTTTTTGGTTGGTAATTCTCAAACTATTGGAAGCATTCCACTTGTGGTGAATCCCCATACCCTTATCAACATGTTGGGATATTATTTCTTAAATATTAGTCCTTAATGGGATTTTTTTTGCTTCTTCCTTATGATATTCCCAATATTATTTCTCTTATCAATATGATTTCATCTTTCACTATTCCATATAATCCTTGGATAGTACCCTATGTTTCTAATGTTGATACATTTGGTGACCATATGTTGCTCAGTCCTATTGAACTTGAATATGAAGTGATTTATTTGGAATTTTTGGTGAATTCTAATATCAATTCCTCAATCAATTGGGTTGATCATTTCCAAGATTTAAGTTCTACTTTTGACCCTTTCATTGGTATATTATCTATAGATAAAAGAGTCATGGAGATCGTGATTTCAGATGAATCACCATGCGATGATAATCATCATCGTTCCTCATTACTTGAAACCCTTGAAAATAATCTCGGAGAT
The DNA here is from genome assembly GCA_000404065.3 of Pinus taeda. Taxonomy (NCBI): domain Eukaryota; kingdom Viridiplantae; phylum Streptophyta; class Pinopsida; order Pinales; family Pinaceae; genus Pinus; species Pinus taeda. Next base: position 79,746 of record APFE030437410.1, on the reverse strand, counting down.
GTTCATTCACCCAATATTACTGAGACATTTAAGGATTCCATATCAATCCATGACATAAATTCTGAGAAGAACTTAGAAAACTTTGAAAATATCATTCATCTCAATATTTCAATTAAACCCAGATTTATTGAAAATGTCCATATTGGCACATCCTATTCTCCCGATGAGATTAATATTTATAAAGACATATTCCAATAATTTCATGACGTTTTTGGTTGTACATACAAATATATTCCAGGTATTGATTCAAATATTGTGGTACATGAAATTAAAACTTATCCAGATACTAAGCCAATTAGACAACATCTATGTCCAGTTCACCCTAAGAAAACTATTGCAATCAAAGCAGAAGTTGAATAAATTTTACATGTTGGTTTTATTTACCTAGTTCCTCTCACTAATTAGGTTTCAAATATAGTCCTTGTGATGAATAAACAATGAATGATTCGAGTATGTGTCTACTATTTGGATAATGACTATGCTTTTCCAAAAGACAATTATCCAACCCTGTTCATCTACCAAATTATTGATGACTGTGCTGGAAGCGAAATTTTTCCATTTCTGGATGGATTTTTTGGTTACAATCAAATCAACATACTCCCATCGGACCTACCTAAGACTGCATTTATTTGTCCATGGGACATGTTTCCTATCATAAAATTCCCTTTGGTTTGGCTAATGTTCTCACATTAACTTTCCAGAGGGTCATGAACTATGCTTTCCATGATATCAAGCATATACTAAAACCTTATTGGGATGATTTACTTGCCCACTTCAAACATCATGAGGATCATCCAATGCATCTCAGAGTGATTTTCCTCTGTTGTCAGCATTACAGTGTAAGATTAAATCCACACAAGTGTGTACTTTTTGTCCAATATAGTAGACTTATCAGGTTTGTTGTGTCAAAAAAAGGAATCCACATTGATCTCCTCAAAGTATTAGTGGTTCTTGATTTTCCTGCACCTTCCTCACTAGTTCAGTTACAATTCCTGTAGAAATTTTGAATAATTTAACACATATTCAATGGAGATTATCCTGATCATGTACTATTGCAGAAAACATACACAATACATAAGCTCCTCTACGTTGATCATCAATATAGCAGCATCAATAACAATAAAACATCAAGAGCATTCACACATAACACAGTATGTATCCCGGGGAAAGCATCTCGCTAAAAACCCCAACTATCTGTATATTAATGATTGAGTCATGTAACATTACACAGCATAATACTTCTCACAAGTATCTCCACCTCTGTTACACACAATACAGCTCAGTTCTGATCTCCAAATCTCCCCCGCTGCTTGCCTGCCTCCACTGCGCAATCCTGCAAGAGAATACCGATGAATGAATGAAGCAAACTCGTATTTCCTTGGATATACCACGCAATCCCTCATTGGCATACTCAATCCCTTGATTGTGCAAGATCTGATGCACAACTATAGTAACAACTGATAGCAATCTGATTCTCTAACACCTGTCCCTGCTGAACTGAACATGCACTGACATGCAACTGAGTTAACTGATGTATTCATTAGTTGTATTATGAGTTAATAACTTGTGAATTATTAATAACTAATTCACCCAACTCATCTCTAGTCTATTTTCCAGTTAGACTAAATACAACTAGTTTAACAAAGCTAAACTGAACACAACTCCATCAACTGCACCTCCAGTCCACTAAACTCAACTCACTTGAGTTCTAACTGAAGTCCTGCAT
>APFE030437410.1:19699-69367 GCA_000404065.3 Pinus taeda | reverse complement strand
CCTTCTCAAACACTATTTTTACACCTGCATCATCCAGCTTGCTTATAGAAATCAGATTTCCAGCCAATGCAGGAATATGTAGAACACCCGGAAGTGTTCTAACCCTTCCACCTTGTAACTTCAACTTTAGTTTTCCGTTACCAACGATTATCGCCTTCCTGTCATACCCTAAGAAGACATCACCACCATCGTATTCTCATACTCGCAGAACCACTCTCTATGGGGAGTGAAGTGAAAGGATGCACCTGAGTCAATCAACCATGCCTCATGATCTACATGTGTACTTGAAGAGCCAAGTACACATCCCCACCTTCATCTGAGGTGGTTTTCGCCTCTACAGAAGGAGCATCATCAGATCCCTTTCCTTTATCAGGAGCTTTAGATTTACACTCCCTTCTGAAGTGCCCTTCCTTTCCGCATTTCCAGCACACCACCTTTATAGGTTTTCCTGGAGATTTAGATCTCCCACTCAATGACTTATTTTTGTTTCTGTTCTGGGACCGTCCTCGTACAGACAAGGCATCACCATTCTGGTTGTCCATATTTTTCCGTCTCATCTCCTCCGTCAGCAAGGCTGAGACTATTTCATCAAACTGCAAAGCAGTTGCATTGCTACCTATTGCAATAACCAGACTATCCCACGGGTCTGGTAGAGAACACAACAAACTGATGCACTTATCTTCATCTGAAATTTTAATATCAACAGATTATAACTGACTTACCACAGTATTAAACGCATTCAGATGCTCTGTCACCGAGTCTCCATCTTTCATCCTCAAGTTATATAACTTTTTCCGCAGGAATAGTTTATTCACCAGAGACTTAGATTGGTACAAAGTCCCTAACTTGTCCCATAAAGCCTTCGCCGTAGCTTCCCCTGATACATTCAACATAATGAATCTGAGACACACAATCGTATTGTGCTCTTTGCCTTCCGATCCAACTTCTTCCATTCTTCATCGGTCACTCCCGTTGGTTTAGTACCCGGATCTACCGCGATCCACTGATCTTTATCCACCAACAGATCCTCCATCTTGAGTTTCCACAACTCAAAACTCTGACCATTGAACTTCTCAATCTCTATCTTTCCGCTGCTCGCCATCTTCTTTCACCACCAGAATCGATCTCGCAGATCTCCCACTCAATAGGGTCTACCACAGGCCCGAGCAAAACCCCTTAGCAATAAAGGCGTCCCCTTGAAGCCAAAACAGGTCTGATACCAAATGTAGGTTTCAACCCCATATAGAAATTACTTCTATACGAATTCTAAATCACAGGAAAAATAACAATGCGAGAGCATAACATATAAAACACATATACACAGAGATTTCCCACTGGATCTCAAAACCGGGACCACTAGCTTGGTTTTTTCATTATATTCCTTTCAATGTTACAATACATATTTATACATGCTGAAGCATCTAATACCATGGACCGAAAACCATCACGTCCAATACCATGGACCAAAAAACCATCGCATCCAATATCATGGACCGAAAACCATCACGTCCAAAAAACATGTGCAAAAATCATGCACAAAACCATAGGTGGGTCCGCCAAACCTAACATAGGGTCCCCCTATTAACTATGTGGAAAGAATAAAGTCAGGTTACGGGTACCCCTCAAACCCCTTGTTAACTATGTGGAAAGAATATAACACAATCCAACAGACTCCGCCTATGAAGTGACGATGCAACATGAAGACTGCGCGAAGGCAGAAGATGGAACAAATAAGGAGTTGCATGTGTTAAAGCAATGACTCAGGAAGAACATGAAGCTGCACAGATAGGCGAATGAGTTGCAACAAGAACAAGAATAGCATTGGATGAAACATGCACTCACAAATGAAACTACACCTGTACAAGTTAAGGATCCATCCCAGTAGCTGACATAGAGCAGACATGGTGAGTAGTGTTGTTGATCGCATGCATTGGATTCAGTAGCATGCATGTCGTTGAGTGCACGAATGCAATCCAACCCATTCAACACACTCACCAAGGTGAAGACAAGAAGAAAGTCCATCTGGGGCTGAACATGTACTTCAGCAATTTGATGCACATGACCACTAGCACACACTTGAAGATCAAGACAGAAACTATGCATCAGTGTGTTTCCGGTTCAACCATACCCAAGAAGACCATGTGCATGCTAGTAGATGAGTTGGATGAAGGGCCCAAACCAATGCACCGATTGCAACGGAGGCAATAGTTCGCTTCAACAAGATGTCACCTATGCATGCATGCCATCATGAATGACCAAGATTGGCATCAACTCACCACCTTCACCATTATAAGCATGTCAAAGAGTTGGTCTCATCACAGTAGACCAAGTGTTAATGGTGTCTTGCAAGGCTTTCTCAAGCCATGTTGTCTCACATGAGTACATGTGCATTGTAATGTTGAGTCATGTCAAGTGTAAGTCAAGTATAAATGGTTGGATATAACAGTCATAGTGTAGGTGAAGGGCCATGAGGGTAGTTGAACTATCACAAAGGGGAATGTCAAGGGTCACCCCACCCTTTGCTATAAATAATCCCTCATAACTCATTGTAGAGGATTTTGGTCAGCTAAGCTTCTATTAAGACTATCTTGAAGAAAGCTTGGACAATATTGTAACACGCCTTGGCTTCTCCACTACACGGAGCTAGTACATCTCTTTGGAGGAGCAGGTGGATGTGGCTGTAACATTTCACTGATGGGGCTAGTACCTATACATGGATGTATTGTATGATTGGAACTTACACTTTTAAATAATAAGAGACAATACATTTTCATGCATATGTTGTTATTGTAGTTGGACTGATCTGGTTCCATTAATGATATATGCTGCTTAAATTATGTATTTGTGTATGAACTGATACACATGCAATTATATGAGTCTTGTTACAAATGTGTTGTATATGCTGTTAATGTTGTCACCATCCATGTTGACTGCTCTGTCGACACCAGATAGACCTTTCACATAAATATTGATGTAACAAGCGTTGCACTTGTTCAGACTGATCTGTGAGTGTTGTACGTATTATCTTACCTTGTATGTTGTGACTATTGCATCTGAGTGGAATACTCCGTGGGAAGCTTTGTATGTCCTTTTGTGTTGTGTGCTCCTATCTGAGTTGGGATTGATCCCTTTCAACTTGGAACTCACCTTCACCCTTATCTCCCCCCTTATGTGTTAGAACCTCTCATACATCTTCCTTGACTCATTGCAATAGTCACACCCTTGATACTAACATAGTTATCTTACTTGCCTCTGTGCGACATCGCGGTCAAGGCATTACCTTACAACCCATTGTTGGGACTCCTACACCAAATGGTCTGAGGTCTAGGTGGGACTTTTTACCAGGGAGATCCCCTTGACATGTTGGTGGGTCCAGCACCGTCAACGGGTTCTTGGTTTTATGAGGAATCAAGTAGGAAGAAATAGCCCTAGTTGATTTATGATTTAATATCATGTGAATATGATTATGATATTATGCCATTGTTTACGTTATGGATAGGGTATGTTGAAGGATATATAAGAAAAATGGAATCAATGTGATTTGTGTCATGCTGGGATAAACATGTTGTTTTGGGAAGTTTTAGTGTCTACGAATAAACGCTTAAACCCTTAGACTAGTAATTAAGTCTAGAACAACAGTTTAAAGAGTTCTCTACTTTTCCTATGATCAATAGATTAAATAAGAGGCAAAGAAGCCCACCTATAGCCTTCATTTTCTCCTTATCTCCCTTGACCGATTTTGTCACTCTTCTTTGTACTTAATCCGCTTGAAGGGTACTTGCACACAGACAGAAGACAACAACCAATCAAAGTATATGATAATGATCTATTGATTAAACATAGAATCGAATCAAGTACATGATATACATATGAAAGCATACATGAATAACACAAGGATATGGAAAAATATTTGAACACTTTATTAGTAAAAGGAAGAGTTACAACCCATTGCTCGATTCAACATCACTCCCCCAGTTCAATCCCATCCTCTCCTCATAACAAGCAAGACATTTTGACATCATTACAATACTTGAAATCAACTCAAGTCTCATACTAACAACATCTCCCTATAATTCAATAATTTCCAGCCCCTGATCACTTGAATGAGTGGTCTTTTTATAGGTGAATGAAGGAAGTTATGCCATAAATGGTGATAATTAATGCCCTCCCAAACTTAGAATTTAGTTCCATGGAGGAAGGGATAAGGGATTGATGTTCCTTAACTCCTTTCCTCATCCAAATACGAGCTCAAAGGAGTAGATAGGTTTGAGAAACTTCTAGAGGCATGTAATGGATAAGGAATCTTTCAAAACTCCAATGGAAATTTGCTCAAATTCACCTAGCGTAGGCCAAAGAGGGACCAAGTGCACTGCATAGCACCCTGTCAATGTATGGTTTGCACTGCAGTGCACCTTAATGAAGGCCTACCTATGCTGATCTTCTTAGAGGCATTTTCTGGATTATTTTGGTCATGAAACTTCTTGGGAAGCTAGGCATTTTGATAGTTGACTTCTTTAGGGCATATAAAAACTGAATTAGGGTTTGATGGGCCCTAATAGTACTGATATGTAGGTTGGGGTTGATGTGCCCAAATGGATTTGTCACAGTTGCCCCCTAAAGCATGAAGTTGTAAATATGTATGTCAAGTGAAATGATTTATCATGTGGAGAGGAGGTTTAGAAGCAAAAGGTGACCTGCATCAATTACAAAACATATATCATGATAATTTGATTTTTTCTCATGAATTCGTTGAGGGAAGGCACACCCATGCTTAACTTATAAACTTTCATTACATGTACACATATAGTCGTTTATAGATATAGACTCATGAATGGATGACCATAAATGTAAGACCATTGTACATTTTATTTGGTAATCCTAAACATATCATAGCTCGGATGGATGAAACTAGATTCGAGGTCTTCAATCCCATTCAATCTTTTGCTCAAGTACAAGTCTAACCATGTGAATAGATGATCTGAATTTGAACATCGAAAGACATCATCTAATTACGAGCCAATGATGTATGTCATTAACAGATGTGAGAGGAATCATCGATAATGATAATGACCCTCAAGGTACTACAGTACATTTCACATGGTGTGAATAAATGATTTGAAGTTGAACACCATACAAATTCTTTTGGTCGAAGGCCAGTGATGTTAACCTATTGCCGGAAGCGAGAAACCTGTCATTGATGTATGAAAGCCTCAAGGTACTGAAGGGGTGTTTCTAAGTCAACTTCTTGGATGATGTGTTGATGTCGACAAGAAGCGACTCATCGCAGGAGGGCCTTGATGTATCCCACATCAACGACACAAAACGAGGTAAATTATTTTAGAGATGAAAAAATGATTGACAACACAAGGTTCAAGAATGGTGGTCATGAAAATGAAGGTTTATGGTATTGCAAAGGATGAAGTTTGAACTGAAGGACTTCTCTTGAACATGTTAGTGACACTAAGATGAATTGGTAGCATTGACCAAAAACAAAGTAGTGGATGATATGATAGACCAATGGTGTGATAACCATCAAGCTGAATGACCCAACCCACATAGTCACGACGATGAGGTGAAAGTGTTATGTTCAAGAGTGACTTGCTACCACAAAGTGTTTTCCCCTTTTTCCAATTTTCCCCAGTCATTGCTAACTAGTACCTCTTTATTTTTTATCAAGCTTGAGGAGGATAACATATGCTTGTTGTATAATTTCACCCTTCGGGTGAATCCATCGCTATTTGATGATTTAACGAGTCTACTGAAGGTGAAACTCAATATTGTCTAGATGGACAAGTTTATCGCTATTTGATGTTTTCAACGAGTTTAATGACAAAGATAACTCAGTCCTTTTCATGTTTAGGGAGTTTGAAAAGGAACGAAAAGGAAACTCCACAAGTTCGTTTTTATAAGTTAATATCTGAAGTCCGAAAAAGCGTAAACTAATACAAGAGAGATATCATTTCCAATCCTTTAACGATCTGGAAAAGACAAGCGCTCGACAATATTTTCATATTTAGAGAGTCTGAAAAGAGCTTAAAGAGGACTCCAAGGGGTTTCCTTTTTCATTTTTAACAAAGCTCGAAAAAGGGATAAAAGTTTGCTTTGTGGTCAAATATGTTCAACTTACATTTGAGCACGTAAGATTCTACATTTCAGTTGTTAAACCTGCTCAAAACACCATCAAAATAGATTAAAAATACTTGTTCCATGGATAAAAATGAATAAAACTAATATTTACTCGATTAAAGTGCAAGAAATAAACATAAAAACAAGTTTTACCATTCATTTTTACCATTTCACTTTTACCCTTTGATTTTGGTGCTCTTGAGCAGTTTTTACCTCAAAGTTCACTAGCTGATTGCAGAGGATTCGGTGGATTGTTTCTCGTGCCGTCCAGACCAGGTAGGAGCTATCTTTATTCTCCTTCATTTCATTCCATTGATTTTCAGTTTTAAGCAAAATTTTGAGTTTTTGAGGCCCCTATGGTTTCATTTTCCAAACTCTGGATCAGCACACCCTTTTAGTATCGAAAGGTGTGTTGCGTTACACACACCCAGAAGGTTGTATGCATTGCAGTGCACTGTCTCTAAGGGAGGGGTGTGCTGGGTGAAAAAACCAAATTTACTCAGTTATTTTCTCCCACATTTACCACTGATTTTTGCAAAAAAATGGATCCTAATTTGTCTAATGGTTGCATTGTAGATATTCATCAGATAAAAATGGTGATTATATGGAGAGAACAAGAGCATGAAGAACAATATATGATTGCCCTAAATAAGCAGGGTATGGTTGAGGCCCTAAGGAATTGTGGGTTGCTCAAGTATTTTCGATTATCTAGCATGCGCAACAAATTGAGATTTTACAGTTCCTTGTTCATTCTTGGGATCCTACTGATTAGGACTTGCACATCAGGGACAAAGTGATCCCTTTTACCATCAATGATATATACTTTCTGGCTACACTATCGAGGCGGGGTGCCCTCATCTCACTATCAGGATGTACCAGACGAGATGAATCAGTGAGAGACTATATACGATAGTTCTGCCGGGAAGGAGCCCAACCTAGCAGAGACGGAAAGATTAACATCAGGGATGTTAGTGATTTACCGTTGAGGACGATCCTCTTTACCCTTGCCAAACTGGCTAGCAATGCGACACTACATTTTGAAAACATATCATACATGCAATGTGCATTAGAGTGTTTAGAGCCAAAAGTGTTCAACTGGTGTGAGGAAGTTCTTTCATCCATGAAAGAACAACTGACCAAGGTAAAGAATGGAAAAACAAAAAATTTCGGCTATGGGTCAATCCTGATTTCTTTTTCTCTGGAGAGAATACCACTTATGCGACCACAACTCATTTCACTGGGAGTAACTGGACCTAGAGATTCATAGATGCAGAATGGGTAAATCTTATGGCTAGACATGCTGGTCAATCATTGATCTCATTTACCCCTGAATTCGTTGAATGGCTTGATTGACAGGATATGGCCTTCACAAAATATCCAAATTCAAGAATGGATTTCAGTGGTGATCCAGATTTGATGTTACCAGTTGGGGTACAGTGGAGTGTTATAGGTAAATTGTTTGACGAAAGTGTTTTTGATTTTTAAAGTTTCTACATTTTTTTTGTTTTTTGATTATTTGCAAGACTAAACAAAACATTTTTTTTAATTGTATGCAGATGTTGGACTTGTTTGACCTCTGGGACACCAACGAGAGGTAGGTGGGCCAGCACAAAGGCCTATTAGGAGAGCAGTTCTCCGAGATTTAGACTTAGTCGAGACATTGGCTGAGCTACAGGATCACATAGAGGGTTTGACCCTAGGCATTCTGTATGTCTAGATCGAGGAGTTGCCTATGTGACTGCAGCACCACACCATTGGTGTGCCGATTCGTTGGATGAGACTCTTACATATGATAGCATAGGCCATGATTTGTTATCATGAGAAACACTAGTTTACTTAGATGTTTTTGCATACATTTTGAGTTTTTGGGGTAGATGACCAAATTTTGTCTTGGACACAAACTATTTGTAAAAATTTTTAATACCTATTTTAATTTCAGAGTTTTATTATGGTTAAGTGATGAAATCCTATTCAATTGATGATATGAACTGAAAATATTTACTTTACATATGTCGCAAATGTGTATTTAACACATAATTTGCTAGAGAATCAGTTAATGTGTTTAGATTTATGGAAATATGATGATATTGAATAAACTCAAAATACCTTTCCAAAATACGAACTCTAAGGAACATGTGATGAATTTCTAGGTTTTAGACAGTATAAACGCCAGTAAATTATATTACTACGAGTTGTGAGTCTAGCCTAATGATGATTCGGCGTATGCCAAGTGAAATGGCATCATAGAGGAGATCAATCAATGCGCTATATTTAGTGATGTTGTTTGTTGATCGCCAATACATATCCCTCTAAAACTCACTAACTTACCGCTTGGAGCAGAAATGGCCCATGCCGAAGAGGATAAATTCTACGTACTTTGACTAGCCCCATTAGCGTAACCAACAAATGGTTTCGAAAAGTTTGACATCTGCACCAAATACAATGTGGATTACTTAAGCAAATAAGAACTCTAAAAGATGTAGGTTTTAACCCTTTACAAAAATTACTTGCATACGAATTCTAAAACACATAAAATAAACAATGCGAGAGCATAACACATAAAACACATATACATAGAGATTTCCCTTGGATCCCAAAACCGGGACTACCAGCTTGATTTTTCATTATGTTCCTTTCAATGTTATAATACATATTTATACATGCTAAAGCATCCAATACCATGGACCGAAAACCATCGCGTCCAAAACCATGGACCGAAAACATCGCGTCCAAAAACATGTGCAAAAATCATGCACAAAACCATAGGTGGGTCCGTCCAACCTAACATAGGTTCCAAAACCAAAATTTTCCAAGGAGCTACCTCGGACCCCATAAAGTGGGGCTACTTGCACCCCTCAAACCCCCTGCGACCCCCAAGCTACGCAATGAAGGGGGGGCTCCACCCCCCTTCTAACTCCTTGGTTCATTACGTGGGTTAATTGTGGAAAGAATATAATGCAGCCCAACAAAAGAAACACACACACACAAATGCAATCAAACCATATATACAATGAGTTTTACTACACTTAGCTAAGCATAGTAATGTTTAAGGTACAATCCATTTCGAGGCTACGAAAATGGAATCCCATCATAGTCCACTAACTCATAGGCACCTTTCGTCAAAACACGCTTAACCATGTAAGGGCCCATCCAAAGTGGTTCAATTTTTCTTGCACCAAGTTTATCAGACTCCTGGTCATAAAGCAAGACTAGGCCACCTTCTAAGAAGACACGAGGCTTGGCATTTTTATCATATTGCACCTTAACATGTTTCTTGTGTGCTTCGTTAGCCAATGCGGCACATCCAAATGGATTAACTCTAAGAAACACACTTCTTCTTCAGAAATTTCAGGTAGTAGGTCAATCGCGAGTTTGAGAGACAAGATTTCACATTGGATTGGTAAGACTACTTCCAAACCATACACCAGTTGAAAGGGTGTAAATCCGGTCGCATTTATCATCAAGGTTCGATATGCACACAGAGCCAAGTATAGGATTAAATACCAATTTCTTTTATGAACTCCAATCATACTTTGCAACATGTGCTTAAGGACTTTGTTGATAGCCTCAACTTGTTCATTAGCTTGCGGGTAGTGTGGAGTAGAACTATCATGTGATAGTCCTAACTTGGCGGTCAAATCAACCATCATGTGATTACGAAAATGTGATCCATGATCTGTAACTATGGCTTGCGGTATACCAAACTTGTCAACCACATGGTTGAAGAAAAATAAAGTAGCTGCTTCGCCACTGTTATTCAATGTTTGCATCGCCTCGGCCCATTTGGTAAAATAGTCAACAGTGACTATAATATACCCATGCCCCCAGGTCGAGGTGGGGTTACATGTCCTAAAGTCAATGCCCCATTTGGAAAATGGGCCAACAACAATGACTGGATGTAGTGGTGCAGGTGGTAATTTGGTTTTTCAGTCAAATATCTGGCAAGCATGGCAACTTTTGACATCAATAATGAAATTTTTGAATATAGTTGGCAAGAAGTAACTAGCACAGAGAATTCTCTATGTGGTAGCGTATCCAGATAAATGCCCCCCACAAGCACCTGAATGACATTCATTCAAATCTTTTTCGGCTTCCTCACGAGTGAGGCACCTACGTAAAATCGTATCGACACCACAATGGTAAAGTGTATCACCAACGATAAGATAATCTTTGGCTTGGTATCGAGTACATCGTTGTTTAGAGCGAGAGGTATTAGGCTGAAAAGCTTGGGTCTGGAGATAGACCAGTATATCTCCATACCATGGATCACTTGACGAAATAAGAAACAGTGACTCACCCAAGATTGATGCTTCTAATGTTAAATCATTGGAGGATGAGGGAAAGTTGCAAAGCAACTCAGCAAAGACAAGAGATTTCTTGGATTTAGACTTGATGAATTCTAAATCAAAATCCTGCAAAATTACTATCCATTTTGAATATTTTCCCCCAAGCAATTGACGTGACCAAATGTATGTCATAGGGTTGCAATCCGATATAATGGTAGTTTTACGAAGGAGGATTTAATGACGAAATCTCTATATCGTTTGAACGACTACCAAAGCTAACTTTTCGATGTAGGAATACTTACTTTCTGTATCATTGAGATTACGACTCAAGTAATAAATAGGATGTTCAATTCCACTTTCTTCTTTGACTAAACCATACCAATGGTTGTATCTGTAGCGGCTAGATATAGGTAATAGTATTTTTGATAGTTTGAGGTATAAATTAATGATGCTCTAATCAGGAAATCTTTGAGAGCATCAAAGGAAGCTTGTGCAACCTGATCCCAATGGAAGGGTACATATTTCTTCAATAGACTTGTAAAACCTTTAGCCAACTCAACGTAGTTTGGAATGAACCTCCTCAGAAAGTTTGCCTTCCCTTGAAGTCTCTATAACTGTAACAAGTTTGAAGGTGGAGGCAAGTCAAGGATTGCCTGAACCTTAATTGGATCAATTCAAATTCCATCTTTTGATAGTACGAATCCAAGCAATCAACTAGAGCCAACACAAAACACACACTTGTGTGGATTGAGTTTTATCTTGTAGTGTCGACATCGTAAAAATATTGCTCTCAAATTTTGCGAGTGATCAGACTGCTTTCATGAATGAGTAGGTAAATCATCAAGATAAGGTTGAACAATGTGCTTGATGTCATGGAAGGCATAATTTGTTTCCCTCTGAAATGTAGCTCCTGCATTCTTTAAACCAAAAGGTAACTTTCTATAGGTGAATGTGCCCCAAGGACATATAAAAGTTGTTTTAGATTGGTCCTTTGGGTGAATATTGATTTGATTGTAGCCAAAGAATCCATCCATGAACAAAAAGAATTCACATCTGGCACATTCATCAATAATATGATCAATAAAGGGTGTAGGATAATTGCCTTTTGTACATGTTTGATTTACATCCCTATAATCGACGCACACTCGAATTGTCCCTTGTTTTTTCATCACTGGAACAATGTTTGATACCCATTCGGTAAGAGGTACAAGAAAATTGAAGCCATCACGCAAAAGTTTTTCAACCTATGCTTTAATGGCAACAATTTTCTTAGGATGAACATGTCGAAGCTGCTATCATACTGGTTTGACATAAAAGTACATTTTAATGTCATGTTTAGCAATACTTGAGTCAATTCCTGGCATCTCCTCATAAGACCATGCAAAAATATCTCTAAATTCACAAAACAGAGCATGATAATTATCAAGTTCCAATGGAGAACAGAATTCGCAGACATGAATGTTCTCTACAATATTAGGCTTGGTTGAAATGTTTATAGAAATTGTTTCTTATATGTTTGAAAAATTATGCTCAGAATCTACAGTTTTTATTCTAATACAATTCAACAAGAAATCAACAATTAATGGGTGTTTTAACTTGTTTGAATAATCTTCATCTTCATCTGGAAGATTGGAACAATGATGATAATCACCCCATGGTTCCTCTCCTATCATCATTGATTGGATAATTCTTTCATCCATAGAATGTATACGTGAAAAAGGATTCGAAGAGGTACCATATTCTAAAGACCTATCTACCCATACAAAAGTTAAGTGTAGATTTGGGTTTGCCGCACAAGCCTGAAAGATTGATTGCTATGATAATTCAATGGGGCTTAACAACAATACCTCATGATTATCGTCAACTTCAAATTGGTTGGAAATCCTCCTTAAATCAGATGAGGTGGAGGAAATCATGTTGTAGGTTGACGAGCCTCAGAAATGGGTAATTATATGGGCTCATTCGGCCTCTTATTTCGACTTAATCGACCATTCTCATTAGCTTATTGCATGTTTTTGAATATATTTATGCTAATAGAGTGAATTGGGTTAGTTACTTTGCCATGTAGTCTAATGAATGTTTTATGCAGATTTTTGACCAATTTTGGACAAAGTCAAAGGATTTATGAGCAAATGGAAACCAAAACTCGTGGGAAACAGGGAAGAGGATTTATAGGGGGGATGTCTCCTGCATTTATGACCTCTTTCCTCGAACCCTGTATTAGCAACTCGGAGCAGAGGTCCACATTGATGATTCCAAGGGGCAGCTGAGCAACTAAAGAAGGACTACTGTTTATCTCCAGTTATAGGAAGCCGCGTTCCTTGATTTTAGGAGGACTGTTGAAGGACTCAATTTGTATAAGTAAGAAGGCTTAGAGCCTCAGTAGGTTAGCTAGTTATTAGTAGATTTTCGCACTTTTGTGCAACATTGTGTTCAGCTCATTTTCGAGTTCCTTTTTTAGAGCAGCTTATGTAATGTAACTGCTATTTTTGATAATGAAGATGAAACAGTTTTTGAGCCAGCACTAATCTCTTTCAAAGGGATGAAGCTCTTGGTTTAGGGCCCAACTAAAGCTTCCTAGCACCTCCTACTGTGTAATTGTATGTTTTTGCTTCAATTCATGAGTTAATTTCTGTTGCATAGATTCATATTACTTTGTTAGATTAGGTTGCTTTTGATGGTTAGTATAGTTTTTTTTGTTTCAAGTTTCTTAAGTAAGTTACTGCAGTAATAGAATAAGATTCAAAAAGGCCAACAACAGGCCCTAATCTCCTTTCTTCCTGCCTGGGACTATGATTTGAGGTCAAGGCAATACTGTTGCCACCAAAAACATAGTTTTTACTCTTCCATGCAATTGTTAGTGTGATAGCTTGATTTGGGAAAGTTGATATTGGTTTAGATTTAGTTGTTTAGATAATTTCTTGTTCTTTTCCCATAGATCTCTTTGTATGCCTTTCTATTCATCGGTTACTCTTCAACATTTTCTATTCGTAGGTCAGAAATTAGGTCAAGCTAGACAAAGTTCTGTTTTCATGGTGTAGTTAGTTCTTTCTTTAGTCAGTTTTGATAATTAAATGTGTATATCTCTTGCAGGACATCTTAGCTCACCATACATCCATAGAAAAGCCAGCACTAGCTCACCTCTCACAGATTTCCCAACTCATTCGCAACATTTCGCTAATCTGCCCTAATTTCTACGTTTTTTCCATAAAGTTGCTTTCTTGCCATTTGAACAAATCCAACCATCACGTTCATTCCTGATCTTCCTTGACAAGTTCTAGACACCTCAACACTTTCATCTAGCCTTCAGTTCCCCTTTTCTATCATTTTTCCACCTTCAAAACTCCAAAAATAGCTCTCAGCCTCCTCTTGTAGATCCCCTGCAACCCCCTGTAGAATTTCCTGTGAGTGATTTTTCGAAGTCTGATCACTATGAAAGTCTCTAGAAGGGTACTAGGGGCTTTTTAGGACCTCTCCACACCTTCCTCCACCTCTGAAACAACCAAATCTATCTTCTTTTTCCACCAAAACTCTGCACAATCACAACCAGATAAATCATAAGCATAATAATTTCACATAAAAACACTTAAAAGCACAAAAAGATGTTTTCTTCTCATTTATTTTCAGAATTAGCTTAAATAAATGAAATTTACCTTTTTAGTAGTCAATGGTATTCATTTCTTCAGTTTTCATCTCTTTTCTTGCAAAAGTAGGCTTAATAGGTAAATTAGGGTTTACTAGGGTTTGCATTACATTTCAGTTCTTCTTCTCTTTTTGCAAACAGATTAGCCCTGTAGAGTTAGTTTTCTTTCGTCATAGTCAAAGCTTCTTCTGAGAACTCATAGAAGTTGGCTTAAGCTCCTAGCGAACTTGCGCTAGCTGATCAAGTGACAGCCTGTAGTAAGAGCTAGTACTTGTGCATACAACACCGTCGCTTCCAAGTTTGTTACGAACTACTGGGTTGATAAAAGTAAAGTAGGAAGCCCCAGGAGTTGCAGCATTATTGCTGCAATACTGGTGCTCACGACTTTTTGGCTCCATTTTCAGGGAAGCGTCAGAGTATTTTGTGATTACTGCTTTTCTTCTATTTTCTATTGCAACATTTTGCTAAGTAGTTTATTTCAACAAAAGTAGAGTAGTTGTTTCATTTCAATTCCGCAAACGTAGATTAGGCATTTCCTGCTTTCATTTTTGCAATTTCATTTCAGCAAGCGTAGATTAGGCATTTCCTACTTTCATTTCAATTCTTTAATTTCCATTCCAGCAAAGTAGATTAGTCATCTCCTGCTTTCATTTTAATTCTGTAATTTCCATTTTAGCAAGATTCTTTTCAGTTAGTTGTAATTTGTTGTTCAATCCATTTCATTTTTGCAGGTACAAGCAAAGAAAAAAACAAAAATCACCCAAAACGAGATTTCCTTTCATGCCTCGTAGGAACAGAGACAATTCAGGAAAATTCCTACCCAACACCCCCACCACATCACTAAGTCACCCTTCTCTCTTCTTTGGTGGTAGTGATCCAGAAGAACTTATAGGTGAACCTCCAGAGATATACGAAGATCCTATAATAGAAGAAGAGCAAGAAACCATTCCTCCTGAGACCATGGCTGAAAAAAAAAATGTTAGAGGAAATGGGGAAGAATAGAGAGTGCCTTTCCTATTCGGGAGACCAATGGCGACACTAAAATGAAAAACATAAGTCCTTCAGCCTTACCTCACTTCCATGGATTGACTACTGAATATCCTGATACCTTCTTGTTTGAATTTGTTGTTCTCTGTCGAGCCTATGACTATGTAGAAGATGAGCAGAAGTTGAAACTGTTTCCTTTTACCCTCAAGGATACAACATTGCGCTGGTTCATGGGGTTACCTTAAATCAACATCACAACTTGGGCTCAGATGCAGCAAGCCTTTAACAACAAATATCGGGACTACTGTAGATCAAAGGATTACCAAGGAAGAAATCTTCCGAATGACCATGGGAAGTGATGAATCCTTAGAAGACTATGAAGAGAGGTTTCAACTCAGTTATAGAAGGGCCAGGTGCACACTTGACCCCGAATCTCTGAAGTTGGTCCTGCTCAGAGGAGTCCCTGAAGAACTTCTAGATACCCTCCATTTTTTGGCTGGGGGAGACATCTACCAACTACCTTATGATGACATAAAGACTGTGTTTAGAAACCATTCTAGGTCAGCTAGAAAGAGTGGTAGGGGAAGTCAACCTTTAGCCAGTACATCCTCATCCAGTTCATCCCTTAGAAGTGAATTTGAGAATCGGCTGGAAGATTTCAAGAGCGAGATGAGGCAAACTCTTGCCATGCAAATGGATACCTTGCATATCAAAAGGAAACCGAGAGGGCTTTGGCCATATTTTGTCCTAGGTGCACTAGAAGGTACCCTCGGAACGAATGTCCATTGAACTCTATAGAAGCGTGTTCAATCTGTGAAGAAGACCATCCTACGAATCAGTGCCCTTCCTTGCCTGGACTTAAATCTACATATCACGGGGCCAAAGGAGCCACTGAACCACTCTATTTCATGGCCCAGACCTTACCAATAGGGAATGCAAGGGACATCCCAGACCTATTACAACCCCAATCAAGCCACTTCCATGCCTTCTTGGGGTCCCCCCACTCATACTTCTTGATCCACACCCACTCCTTGGTCATATCCATCTCAATACCATGCTCAACCAGTTGCTCATTCGTTTCACTCTTATGCTCAGCCACAGACTCAGTGGAATGCACCTTATTAGGGGTGGAGGCCCCAATACAACTCTCCTCTTTCTCTTTTGCCTCCACCACATGTTCAACCACAACCATTGCCTCTTGCTCCACCAAGGCAACCTTAAATACCTACTCAACCAAACTGAACCTCAATAACAGATAGGCCCAACAGGTATATAGTGGAAAACATCATGCTCGACCTATGCTGTGGAAATTTAGGAGATTAACCTACAATCTGGGAAGGTTCTCCTGGATAACCAACCTTTCCCTAAGGAGGACGAGGAAGAAAAACAAGAAAGTGAACCAAAAGCCATTCCACCCTTTCCTGAGAGACTAACTGGAACCACATAACCGACCCTAGAAGAAACTGAACTTCTAGGAGAATTGAAATAGTTATGTGTAAAGATATCACTTCTCCAAGCCATAAAGGATGTGCCTATATACAACAAGATGATCAAGGAGAAGTGCTTCAGGCACCTAGGCAGGTGCAGGAGAGATGCTCCAACTATCAATGTCATAGGACAACTGTCCGACCTGATTTTGGGACAGGTGATATGTCCAAAATATCTAGACCTTGGAAGTCCTGTAGTCGATGTCCACATCAATGGCACCATAATCCCCCATACCCTGATTGATCTAGGGGCTACCATTAATGTGATGACCAAGGACACTATGCTCAAGCTCAACCTTTAGGGCTCCTTGAGAGAAAACACAACAATATTGCAGTTAGCAGACAACTCCACCATGACCCCTGAAGGGATTGTGGAAGATGTAATGGTCTCCATCGATTCTTGGGAGTACCCTGCTAATTTCTTGGTTTTCCAACCAAAGGCAAAGCTCACTGAGTATCCTCTCATCTTGGGAAGACCTTGGTTGGCTACTGCAGATGTCTACATTAGTTGTCAAGCTGGGAACATGACAATCAAGAATGGGCATATGTCCAAGCAACTAGTCCTATATCCTCCTGCCCAATCTTTGTTAGAACATGATTTACCTCTCTAGTTGGAGGAGGAGGATGAGGATGAAGTTTATTCTGCACCACTGTGTGCAGTAGAAGCTACCAGGGGGGGCCCATAAACCGAGGATGATATTATTGAGTACTTGATTCAGAATCCACCCCCAGTGTGTTGCCATTAGAAGAGCTGGTGGAAGAAACCCAAGCCAACCCTTTAGTTGTTCTCTATGTGGCTGATCCGACCTCTCTCCAAGTTAAGAATGTGGAATTTGGCCCAGAAAGAACCTTGAAGATCAACTCATCCCTATCCACCTCTCAGGAGAAAGAACTGTGTAGTTTATTGAGAAACCACTTGAATGCTTTTTCTTGGAGCTATAAGAAGATGAAGGGAGTCCACCCTTTAGTCTGTACTCATCACATTTACATTAAGGAAGATTGAAAACTAGTCAGGCAACCTCAAAGGAGGATGAATCCAACCCTTAAGGACATTGTCAAAGAAGAAATGCAAAAGTTACTGGGTGTAGGATTCATCTACCCCATCTCTGACAGCGAATGGGTCTCTCCTTTGGTGCTAGTGCCAAAGAAAAAAGGGAAGTGGAGAATCTGTGTCGATTATCTATAACTAAACAAGGCCACCAAGAAGGACCATTTCCCTTTGCCTTTCATAGATCAAGTGTTAGGTGGCCTGGTAGGGAAGAAGTTCTTCTCCTTCCTAGATGGGTTTAGCAGGTACAACCAAATCCAATCAGCCCAGAAGACCAAGATAAAACCACTTTCACTTGTCCTTAGGGTACCTTTGCATACCAGGTCCTTCCTTTTGGGTGGTGCAACTCTTCCGCCACTTTCCAGAGAGCAGTATTGAGTATATTTGCTGAACTGGTTCATGATTGAGTGGAAATATATATGGATGACTTTACCCCTTATGGTTCTAAATTCCAGGAAGCTTTGACTAAATAGGGAAAAGTTTTAGCCAAGTGCATGGAAATGAACCTGTCCCTCAGTCCTGAAAAATGTGAATTTCTGATGACTGAAGGGACCGTGCTAGGTCATACAATTTCTCAGCAAGGATTACAGGTGGATCCCAACAAAATTTCCATCATCCAAAGGGTCCCACCTCCTAAAAAGGTAAGAGATGTTCGAAGTTTCCTAGGCTTAACAGGGTATTATAGAAGATTCATTAAGGATTTCAGTAAGCTAGCCTCTCCATTGTTTGGTCTTTTGGGGAAAGATGCTGAGTTCATATGGACTAACAACTGTGAAGAGGCTCTGAATACCTTGAAAAGTAAACTAGTGACTGCCCCAATTTTGAGAGGTCCAAACTGGACCCTACTTTCCACATTCATATAGATGCCTCGAACAAAGTGACAGGAGTAGCCTTAGGGAAAATGGATGAGAAGCTGCCTTATGCCATATATTTTGTAAGTAAAAACTTGTCCAAGGCAAAATTAAACTACACTATAACCGAAAAGGAGTTCCTAGCTATAGTCCATTCCCTAAATAAGTTCAGACACTGCATCACTGACTATCAAACATTCATACACATTGATCATACTGCAATTAGGTACTTAATGAACAAACTAGATGTAATTTCTCATATTATTAGATGGTTACTTTTATTGCAGCGATTTGATTTAACCATTGTTGACAAGTCGGGTAAGGAAAATGTTGTTGCTAATTTTCTGTCTAGACT
Source organism: Pinus taeda (assembly GCA_000404065.3). Lineage (NCBI taxonomy): Eukaryota > Viridiplantae > Streptophyta > Pinopsida > Pinales > Pinaceae > Pinus > Pinus taeda. The sequence goes on along the minus strand of APFE030437410.1, from coordinate 50,584 downwards.
AGATTTGCCTGCAACTGAAGAAGGAATGGTGGATGATCGAATGCTAGATGAACACTTATTTTCTATCTCAGTACTCTCTCCATGGTTTGCTGATATAGCAAATTACTTGGTTTCAACACAGTTTTCGCCACACCTGTCCTCAAAAGAGAAGAGCAAGGTCGTGAGGAAAAGTGCTCCATTCACCTGGATTGGGGGCAACCTTTTCAAACTTGGCCCAGATCAGATTTTGAGGTGATGTGTCAGGGAGGAGGAAGTTTTTGACATTCTCCTAACCTATCATGATGGGCCCTATGGGGACCATTTTGTAGCAAAGAGGACTTCCTTCAAAATTCTGCAAGCAGGTTACTATTGGCCCACTCTTTAGCCATTATGATTGATATCAAAGGACAGGGAAACCTACTCCAAGGGATGATATGCCCTTGCAACCTCAGGTGACTTTCAAGCCACTTGAGAAGTGGGGCATGGACTTTGTGGGTCCTTTCAACCCTCCAAAATAGAAATCTTACATCATTGTGTGCATTGATTACCTGACAAAATGGGCAGAAACAAAGGCGATCAAGGCAGCAACAGAAGAAAAAGTAGCTGAATTTTTGAGAGAGAATACCTTCTACAAGTTTGGCCATCCAAGAGAATTAGTCACAGATCAAGGGATTCAGTTTACCTCCAATCTAATTGAATATCTACTCACACATCACAAAATTAAGCACACAACGTCCACCCCTTATCATCCACAGGCAAATGGATAGGTGGAAGTCACTAATAGAGTGTTGGAAGGGATTTTGACCAAGGTAGTGAGTAGCAGCAGAAAAGATTGGGTAGATCGATTGGTTGATGCCACCTGGGCCTATAACACCACCTGGAAAACCACCACAGGGTTCACACCCTATGAGTCGGTCTATGGGAAGAAGGCCTTGCAGTCAATAGCATTTGAATATAACACACTAAGGATGGTAGCTCAGGTGGGACTAGATTTCAGCCATGTACAAAAGGAAAGGCTACTTCAGCTAAATGGATTGGATGAACAAAGATTGCAGGCCCTTCTACACTCAGAGCTAGTCCAACTTCAAAGAAAAATATGGCATGATAGATATCTCAAAGAAAAACAATTCCAGGAAGGATATTGGGTGCTACTGTATGATTCAAGGTATAAAGATTTCAAGGGAAAACTAAGGACAAGATGGTTGGGACCATACACAGCAGAAAAGTGCAATGACTATGGTTCAGTGCTGATCCAGACCATCGATGAAGAAGCCATCCCCATGCTCGTCAATGGGCATTGGTTGAAGATCTACAGAAAGCCCCTCTCCAAGCAATAATTCATCAAGAATCTGAGTAAAACAGTGTTGGTAGTGGAGCAGGTCTTTGTCTCCACTCCACCCACACCCTAAAAAAAGGATAAAAAGAAAAAAAAAAGACAGAAAAAGAAAAAACAGAAAAAATATAAGATCCCTAGGTGAAAACCTCTTGGAGGCACCCAAGGCAGGCAGTGAGGGTGAAAACCTCCTGTAGGTCCCCAACTGTCTCAAAGAACAAAAAAAAAGAAAAAACAGAGAAGGAAAATAACAGAAAAACTAACTTCCTTTGACTGTATTGCAGATTGTAGGAGGGTCACAGAAGAAAAAAAGGACATGGCTAGGCTGAATACACCCCTGATAGATCATTTCTCCTCGCCATTGTCTTTTCCCAGGCCTTGGTATCACTTGTTTTGAAAATTATGCACTCTACAGGAAGCTCTGTGCATTCTACAGAAGGCTCCTGTAGAAACCACAGAGAGATCGAAATCAAGTCCATAAAGAATCAGAGGGCTAGAAATTTGTCCAGAGGACCTGTGGACCCCCCTACCACCATTCATCCCCTGAACTCTCCATTCCATCCTTGCACCACTACATCTCCACTCGCTTCTTTCTTCCCTGTGCAAGAAAACACAGAAATCCTATTTCTTTTGTTTTTTTCTTGAAAAAATGAAGAATAAACAACAACATTCTTAACTTGTTTCTTACTTGGTGCATACCAACTACTTTTCATTTTCCTTGAAAACCTTCCTCAGCTATCTCTTCAATCCCTGCTCAAACCTCAGCCAAAAATTTTAGAGGGAGAAGTAGTTACAGAAAATCCTGTAGGGTTCCTGTAATAGCTGATCCCCTTAAAAAAAAAGCTCCAAAAGAAGGGTTAGTGTAGCGACAGGTGTATACAACGTTCAAGGAGACATTCCTAATAAAGAATATCTCCAACATGAGATAGCCTGGTCACTAGTTCAGAAGCCATGAGTGGCCAACAACAACAAAAATCCATGAACAGAGTGCCAAAGTCTGAGCATGCAAAGCACGGTAGCGACAAACACGTAAGTGGCTAAACCCATTCCTTTGTTGCATGAATACGATTTAGAAACTGCATAAACCATTGAGATGGTCATGATTAAATGAGACTGGTGGCCAGCTAACTAGACACCCTCGTCCAGTTCGAACAAGCCTCGTCCAATTCAAACAATGCTCAGTGGATGAAACCAGAATGTGTGTTCAGTCAACTCAGGAAGAAAAACTCAAAACAAGTAGTGGTGGCGGTGTATAACGGGAATGATGGAAGTGATTGTGGGTAGGTGGCATGAAGTATCATAATGGCACTGAAGTAGGGACCAACGGTCCGGATGGGGATAATGTGCCCTTCCTGCCACCTCACCTCGTCACCGCAGAACACGCCATAAGCTTAAGTATGCTGCAGTCGAAGCCTCCACCACCTTTGTTTTCAATTGCATCGACAAGTTTTCAGCTGCAACAATTCACTGACCACCTTCAGAACTTCGAAACAATTGCTCTATGCTAATTTCGAAACCCTTCCGCTTATTGGGCTCTATAGGAGCACTATCGCACTTTACAGGAGCAAAAACACAGTCTACAGGAAGGCTAGTGAGCAGCTCTACAGAGGGAAAATTCAGGATTTTATGCCAAATTTGAGATCGAAAAAGGTAGGCTTATAAAACAGACTTTTCATATTATATATCTACAAAAGGTGGTGGGATTTGAAGTGAAGTATTGAGTTGAAAAAAGAAAAAAATGAGAATAGAAGTTTGCCTGTGTTTTTTTTAATCATATACAGTCTCTCCATTTTACTCTTTGCATTGAAAGTCTGTCTCTTTCTCCTCCATGGTATTCTCCTATTTGAAGAAGTGATGCAACCATATGAATTTAAGCCTGTAAAATAGTAAATTTGTGCTGGGTGGTCTGCTTTCCTTGTGAAAAAGAAAAAATGCTATCTGGTATACTCTTTGTGTTTTTAAAAAATATTGATTTCCTCAAATAGCCTAGAAGTAAATTAAGGTTGAAAAAAGAGTTTGAAAGGAAGGAAAAGTACAATTTGTTTTTGTTAAAAAGAAGAAACATGAAAAACTCTCTCTGGTTCCAAAAAAAACCCTCCATTGCTCCTCTGTTTTTGGGTTTGAGAATTTTCTGCCTTCCTCCTCACCTGATAATTTCCAACAGTCACTGAACATCATGACAGGGGGTTTTATAAGAAAGGAGCCTCTGAATTCCACCAAATTGCATCAACACACAAAAGCGGTAGCTCTCTTTACCAGGGAAAATTGGATGCTTTTCTTTGAGAAATTTCATGGATATGATGAGGAAATTACAGAGGAATTTTTATTGTCTTTAAGACCCCATTCAAAAACCCATGCTACAGTCAGTTTCAGGGGTCTAACCATAGAACTTACACCAAAATTCATCAGCAGAATTACAAGTCTTCCACTTGGGCTCCCCTGGAGCAAAGAAGAAAAACCACTAGGACAGGTTGCTAAAAAGACCTTTTTCCAACTTGATGAACATCCTGTGGAGGATAAGAATGGGATCAGAAGGACAAGTATACCTTATCCATCAGGTGAGGTTAGCTACCAGATCATGATATATATCTCCTGTGAAGGAAGATACAGTATAGTCTGTGGTTATCATTTCAGATTGTTACATGAACTAAGATATGGAATGGACCTACTTGCATCTAGAAAACTTAGTCTTCCATATTTTCTCATCCAATCCTTGATAGAATGTAGCACCAAATTGAATGTAGGGGTTTTAGACCAGCTGGCTCACCATGGGCTCATTAAATTGTTGGTAGAGGATGCCCTCCACACATATACAATCCCTATAGTTTGAAAATTTTTCAGGGACATGACTAGAGAAGATGACATAAAAACTCTCACTGATGACCCTAGTCCATTTGGTAGTGAAGAGAAGGAGCAGAAAGAGGAACTTGAGAAGGAAATCCATGAAGAAGCACAGGATATTCAATTAAAAGAAGAAAAAGAAGAAAAGAAGAGAGAAGAGGAGAAACATGACATAGCCATAGTTGAACCTAAAGCAGAGAAGAAAGTAACATCAAAAGCAGAAAAAGGGAAAACCATAACAGAGAAAAGGAAGAGGACAAGGATTGAAAAGAAGAAGCCCAAGACAGCTCAAAAAAAGACTGCCACAGGAAAGGCAGAAACTGAGCAATTAAAGGAGAAAACAACACCAGAGACAACAGAAACAAAATCAGAGACAACAAACATAGGAAAAACAACAAAGGAAGAAGAAGAAAAATAGCAAGAAGAAGTGTCCCTTGAGACACTAGTAAGAGAAGCAGTAGTTGTTCTTGTTGCACTTAGTACTCCAGCCAAGCAAAAAGGGAAAAGAAAAAGACAGCCATCTATGTACTTCAAAGCTCGAAAGAGCACCAGAATCAAGATGGGCAAGCCTCAACCACCTTCAAAGGAACCCATCATCATTGAGGATGCACCTACTATAACAAAGGAGGAATCTCCCTCCAAAATCTCCATCACTTACGAGAGAGGCAGTCCTAAGACCTCTACCTAGAAAGAAATGATCAAATTAATGGACTCTAAAGCAGTCCTACATGAGGTGCAGACCTCTCTATAGGAGACATTAACAAAGCTCAAAGAAATTGAAATACTCGAAAAGAAGGTAAAAGAATAGACCCAAGAGGAAGATAAGGAAAAAGAAATACCAGAGCTTGGACCTCAACCTAACTTACGCTCCTACTACAACCTTCTAGAAGGTGGGAAGATCATCCCCCAAAAGTTTGCAGTGCCTCTTTTCTTCGAGTTGGAAAATCCGTACCTATACATGGATGCAGATTGCAAAATCAAAAGGGGTAGAAGACATTGGGCACATGGAGAACAGGTTGAGAGAGATGGGAAAATAATTGAGCATGGTCAGGCATACAAAAAGTATCAGAAGAGATCAATTATAGGAAGAAAATGAAATGTTGAAAAAGCAGCTACAAGAAAGAGAACCTCAAGGAGGAAATGAGCTGTCAATCTTAAAAGGACAGCAACAGAAAGAGAAACCCCTGGCAGACAGTGAGGATGAAAATAGACAGCAACAAGAAGAGGAGCCCTAGACACACAGTGAGACTTTGATGAAACAGCAACAAGAAAAAGAATCCTAGGCAGAAAATGAAGTATTGATTTTAAAAAGGCAGCTACAAGAAAAGGAAGCCCAGTTAGCCTACATGGCCAGTTGGGCAATGGAGGCATTACAATGCAGGCAGCCAATCAAATCATATGCACTGTACCTCAAAGATCAATGGCTCCAATTTCAGATTAAAACACTTGCCCAGAGGGGCACAATACCTTTTCAAAATTATGGCCAATTTATGCATTTTTGTGATCACAGTTCAACTGAGGATAAAGCAAAGCTAGCAGAATTTTACCTGCACAACATGGCACTCCCTGACATGAATTTATGTGATCCAAATGTTGCATTGGGAGATTTGTAGCTAATGGCTATGGCTTCTTGGATGAGCCATGAAGAGAAGAGGGAAGTGGAAATCCAGAAAATGATGACAAAAGAGCTGAGTGAGCCCATGATGATTAGAGCAGAACCAGCAAAACCCTTGGCTCTCATCTATTCCCACCAACACCTTGCAACCAATCCTCAAGTTGTCCCTAACTATGTTGACAAGCAAGCCTAGGCTATTATTCATTTCGAGGAAATGGAGAGATTGTTTGGCGATGACTGCATTCATGCCTGCATGAGAAGGTGGAATACATTGCCACATAGCCTAAGGATCAAGGAGTATCACTCCCGAAACAAGATGAGGGAAGCCATGAGGAGAGTGCCCCTGTATAAGCACTCAATGCAAAGCTTGAAGGCAAACTAGATTTGCCTTAAATTCAGTCCTCCACTGTTGCTAGGACTGCTAGAAGGAGTAAAGGAGGAGGAAGAACAGAAACAATGGGAAGAAGTGGATAGGAAAGTAGGTTTCCATGATAAAGAGGAAGTCATCACATCAGAGGCTTGGGATGTCAGGGAATCTGTCACAGCCATTAAAGATGAATATTTAGATTAGTTTCTCAGAGGATGAGCAACCCATTCAGCAGGGGGTGATGATGAGCCCCAGAAATGGGTAGTTATATGGGCTCATTCAGCTTGTTATTTCGACTTAATCCACCATTCTCATTAGTTTATTGCATGTTTTTTAATATATTTATGCTAATAGAGTGAATTGGGTTAGTCACTTTGCCATGTAGTCTAATGAATGTTTTATGCAAATTTTTGACCAATTTTGGACAAATTCAAAGGATTTATGAGCAAATGGCATCCAAAACTCGTGGGAAATAGGGAAGATGATTTTTAGGGGGGATGTCTCCTACATTTATGACCTCTTTCCTCGAATCCTCCATCAACAACTCGAAGCACATATGTCCACATTGATGATTCCAAGGGGCAACCGAGCAAGTAAAGAAGGACTACTATTTATCTCGAGTCCTAGGAAGCTGAGTTCCTTGATTTTAGGAGGACTCTTGAAGGATTCCATTTGTATAAATAAGAACACTTAGAGCCTCAGTAGGTTAGCCAGTTATTAGTATATTTTCACACTTTTGTGCAAAATTTTGTTCAGCTCATTTTCGAGTTCCTTTTTTAGAACAGTTTATGTAATGTAACTGCTATTTTTGATAATGAAGATGAAATAGTTTTTGAGCCAGCACCGATCTATTTTAGAGGGATGAAGCTCTTGGGTTAGGGCCTGCAGTAAGAGCTAGTACTTTTGCATACAAAACCATCGCTTCCAAGTTTGTTATGAACTACTGGGTTGATAAAAGTAAAGTAGGAAGCCCCAGGAGTTGCAGTATTATTGTTGTATTACTGGTGCTCACCACAGGTTTCTACGCTTGCCACTTCTGCCAAATCAAATGGTGATGGGAGGGTAGAAGTACCCATTAGGAAAGGATCTTTAAAGAGACCTACTCCAACACTTTGAATTGACAACGGGAGTTCGTGTACTAACAAAATGCTTCCTGTAGCTTGTGAACTATTGGCAAAGAAGGCTAGCTGATCAATCACTATGATTCACCCTTAAAAGGGAATGAAATAGTATGAAAGTATGTGGAAACCACAATATCCATAACATATACCCAAGGCCTTCCTAGTAAAATGTTGTAATTGAGGGGTTCGTCAACTACCTCAACTTCAACAGTAACTATTTTTCCCCCTAGTTCGAATTGCAGGTTACTCAAAATACCACATGGAGTATATGTTCTTCCATCAAAAGCTTTCAATGTTGTTGGTGATCATGACAACAATGGTGAACCAAGTGTTTTCCAGTAGCTCATGGACATAATGCAAGTAGATGCCCCTTCATCAATAATAGTTCAGTGAACATTTTTATTGAGAGATTTTACATGGATTAGGAAATCTAATTGTGTTAGTAACTGTGGTGAATATTCTGCATAGTTAAAGACTACAAGGTTTGAACCTATAGGATCTATTCTGCCTATTGCTGACAGTAAAGCCTATTTCTGGGAGGGATAATTTTACAACACCTCAAGGGTCGACATAGCTGAAGGTGATTGAGAAAGTTCTTCTACTATGTTATAGTTTTGAGTTGTTCGAGCCCAAGGGTTGAATGTTGATTTGTGTACAACTCCCTTTGGTGGTTTTATTGTCAATTCAGGTGCAATAGGTGGAACAACTTTAGATGAAGTCGAGATCAAAGTATTTGGTTGATCAGTGGCCTAATTATTTGATGATGATGGATTTCCATAATCTTTGTTTCTTGTTGACACCAAAACATCATTTTGAGGCTTTGTGATGGATAACATGAGTGCTTGGGATGTGGAAGCATGGTCTATTGCAACCAAATGTGTTTCCAGGGTTGGAAATGGATCTGTCAACATTGCTGATGTGTTTGAAGTCTTTAAAATTTTAGAGACTTCAGAGAGATGTGGACAATCTCTTGTATAATTCTCATCATTACATATCAGACATGGATAACGAGGTTTCCTTGCTGCGGTGGAGGAATACGATGATTTCTCTGGAGGGGAATTTTCTTGTTTCTTTTTGTTCTTCCCCTTTTTCTGGCCTACTAGCTGCTTTGGATTTTTGCCTTTGTCAGATGACATGACACTAATCTGGAGGCAAGAGGATTTTTTGATACATTTGTAGTTTGATTGGAAACAACAATAGTTTGACTAAATGGTCTTCCTGCTAATTGTGTGCTTGAAGAACCAATCACATCGTCACCGGCATGAGAGTCCTTACTCAATTGTGGAGGAGGTGGAATAGTGAAAGTAGGTCGAGGTGTATTGGGAATTTTATCATAAAGCATGTCGAATTGTGTGTACATTAAATCCACGTATTGGGCACGAGCAATGACTTTCTCTTCTGTGATGACTCCACCTTTTGCCACATCCTCGGTGATTGATGGAAACAAGGATTTTATGAACCACTCAGCTAAAAGTTGATTGGAAACATATGTGTTAACCATTCAACAATGGCGCTGCCACTCATGAATGTGATCTGATATATGAGTAGCAATCGTTTGTTTAAAGTTGGTTAGGAGTTCTGTTCCGGTCTCGTATCTGATAGGTAACTGGAAGTGGGTCAAAAAAGTAGTGGCTAAAGTGGTGAAGTCATTGAAAGAAGCTCTTGGTAACTCAATGTACCATTTAGCAGCTGGACCAATAAGTGTTCTTTAGAAAAGACGAAGTCTGACCGAATCGTCATTTAAGGAGTTAGATGAACACGACAAATGAAAGGTCATAACATGATTTGATGGGTCTTCTCTAGGATTTCCATTAAACTTCGGAATGTCAGAAGGTAACTTATGTGGAATTGCAGGTCACCAAGGTGCATATAAGATTGGATCATTAGTGAGACGATTTAAATTTGGTAATTCTAAAGTTGCTACAAGTGGAAACTATCGATTCAATTCAGGTTGAGCATACCCAGGATATGATGGAATTTCTTGGGTAATAGGTCTTTGCATACTGGCATAGGGCATCTATATTTGGTAACCTTGGTATGGTTGTTCAAAAAACTAGTGTAAGGTGGTTGTTGATAATCAGGTTGAATAAGTGGTTGTCCATAACCTACAAAGCCTTGTTGGCCTTGACCTTGGTAAACTTGAGATTGACCAAAACCAAGTTGAGCCTATGAAACAGGTCCAAACTGAGGTTGGTACTGCTGGAACTGGGGTTGTTGAAATTGGGGCTACCATGGTTGTTGAATCAATTGTTGTTGTTGTTGATACAACTGTTGTGGATTCAATGGTTATTGTTGTCCAGCAATGAGAGTTTGGCCAAGTTGTAAATAAACTATACTAGTGTAAGCCTGGGTAAGTCTAGATAAGGGTACACTAACCTGAGGTTGTTGTTTGATTCCAGAAACAAGTGGTTGTTGTACAACAACTTGAGGAATTTGAACTTCTTGACTTGACACTTGTGATTGCAAGGTAGAAGGATCAGTTTGAATAGGTTGAGATACAACAATTTGAACTTGTGACTATGGTACAATAGTAACAACAAGGGTAGTAGGAATAGCTGACATGGTATGCATTGGTTGTGTTGGATACACAAGCCTTGGTTGAACTGTCATTGTTGGTTGCCATTGACAAACTCTAATTCCAGGTTGACCTGAATACTGTGGGATATTACCATATGGTAGTCCCCCAGAATAAGGAGGATACGGTGAATAAGCATATTTCTCTCCATATGGTGGCAATCCAGTATTTAATGGATACATAGGTCTTTGTTGACCAGATTACCTAGCTTGACACTGATATGCAGGATCAAACTATTGAGTTTCCATTAGAGAAGAACCAGGTAAAATTCTGGTTGAGGACATAAGTGATGACCATGGTGTAGAAGCAACCCCTGAGTGAGTTCTAGATAACGATCAGTAACCAATCAGGATGGATGATTCACCATAGAGGTGTGACTCAGGTGTGGTAGAAAAATCGAAGAAGTGACTGCAGATGAATTTGTTGTAGTTTCATTAGATGATACAGTCTGAGATGTTAACACTTGTTCAGCCATAGTTAACTAGCCCAAAAGTTCTCTTAAAGATTCTATAGGTACTCGAAAAGAAAAAGGATCAAACGAAGCAAAGAAATTAGGAGTACTTGGGTAAATATAAAACCCAGTTCCAAAATGAAACGAGGTTCTAGGTGTGGAATCTTCTTCCAATTCCTCCTCTATGGCAATCAAACCTGGTGGAAGAACTTCACCGTCAGATCCGTAAAAGATTTCTAGTGTTGGTGAAGTTGAAGTGTCAATAGTTGCTGATGTCCGAGGGGTAACTGGTAAAGTAATAACTTCCGAGTGTTAAAATTTGAAGTCTAGATGTTCTAATAAATGAACAACAATTTTAGTGAGAGGTTCCTGAAAAACTTTAGGTTCAGATGTAACTTCTGTTTGAATTGGGATTGTTTCTGGTTTAACTTCTGGTTGAACTAATTCAAATTTAGAAGTACTTTCTTCCTGAGCAATCTCAAGTTGAGGATCAACTTGTGGTTGAACAATTTTGGTTACTATTTCACTAGGATTAGTGCTAATGTCCTCAGGTAATTATGAAACTTCTTCTTCAAGAACAAATGTACCGGAGATAGTTGGAGTAATTGGAGTCTCTATACTTTCCGAAATAGATGACTCAAGTAACTCAGATGAAGAACTAGGAGTTCTTGATGTACAAGACTCAGTTAAGCGAGATCGCTTTGTCCGAATTGGTGTTGCTTCGGGAGGCAAAGGCGATTTGTTCACTGTTCTCTGTAAACGACGGGGTAGGGGTTGATGTTCCTCCATGATTACTGATTAATTTTATTATCAGAAAAGAAATAAACAAAAATGGATAACTAGGCAAAAGGTTTACCAGGCAACTGTGAACTGTAGAATACCTCCTAGCGAACCAAGAAATACGAGCAGAAAATCTCCCCAAATGCTGTGTTTGGTGTATCACATTTCCAAGGCAACCGAATTGGTTACTTAAGGATGGATAGCAACCTAGATTTGTCCTCCCATATATAACCGAAGGTATGCGGAGGCCTAGTCCGTATAAGCACCGTCTAATGCAAAACCGCACAGTGAGAGCATTCCCATATACTTTATGTACTGTAACACCACCCTATATACCCGAAGGTATGTGGATGAGCTGTGATATACTCACATATGTGGAATGAGGTATCTCACTCAGGATGTATTCCAGACAAGTTAGTGACAATTGCTTTGTTTTATGACATTGGAACATGTCTCTAACCTAGAACCACTAAATGTTTGCGTTAATGACAATGCTCCATTAGGTAAATTGATGTTTATTTTAAGTTGATATTGCTTAGGAATTTTCCTTTCAAGTTCACCACGTGATGTATTCTGAAATTCCTTTATCGATGAAAATCCTAGCTACTTAGGGATTGAGAAATCAGATTTATTTTGATTAAAGAGCAAAGAGCACAATCTAAATGAAAATTCCCTACACTATTCCTTATCAACACACACAAAATTTTCAATGCAACATGCATGTATTTCTTTTCAATTTCCCTTAATGTGAATGAACAAAAAGGAAATATGCACAATCGATCAAAAATTTCTTTTCATAAAAAAGACGATTTTGCGACAATTTCTTTTCAAGGAAAGGGAGATTTTACAACACTTTCATTTTCAAAGAAATGAGGAATTACGACACTTTCAACGAAAAGACTAATCATTTGCACGCATCAATCAATCAATCTTTCATGAATGAAGATTTGATGACAATTCAATTTTCAAAGGAAAAGACAAATTTACGACACTTTCTTTCGCTAAAGATCAATTGATCAAAAAACTAACTTTCGACTATAGATTGAAAATGATAAAGTCAATACATAAGAAAAATTTATCAATCCTAGTCAAAGTAGGTCCAGGTAAGGAGATGAAACACTATTTTCATAAACAAAACATCATTGAAATTCAGAAATCATTCAAACAAGAGGAAATTGGCTCAAAAACTTCAGCTCCTAGATGGGAAACTGACCCTCAAGGGATCAGCGCAGGAAGCAGTGAGAGACAGTGCACTGAAGTGTGTTGGGTCTATGTGGAAAGTGCATTACAGTGCACTGTGTCCTTCATTGGACTTCATTGGTGATAGTAAGCAAATTTGAGGACAATTTGGCATAGTTTCGGCTCAATTTTCAATGATAACAGACTGAAATTCAAGGAATGACCAAAAGTAGAGTATGTAAAAATGTCTTAAGAAGCTGATAAGCTACTAGGATGGATGATCGATCCCCAGTGCAGTTTCCAATTTGTTTTGAGAATTTTTAGTGTCTACGGATAAATGCTTAAACCCCTAGACTAGTAACTAAGTCTAGAACAACAGTTTGAAGAGTTCTCTACTTTTCCTATGATCAATAGATTAGACAAGAGGTAAAGAAGCCCACTTGTAGCCTTCACTTGCTCCTTATCTCCCTTGAATGATTCTGTCACTCCTTTCCATACTTAATTTGCTTGAAGAGTACCTACACATAGACAGAAGACAAAAACCAATCAAAGCATATGATAATGATCTATTGATTAAAAATAGCATGGAATCAAGTACATGATATACATATGAAAGCATAAATGAATAACACAAGCATATGGAAAAAGCTTTGAACACTTTATTAATAAAAGGAAGAGTTACAACCCATTGCTCGATTCAACATCACTCCTCTAGTTCAATCCCATCCTCTCCTCATAACAAGCAATACATTTTTACATCATTAAAATACTTGAAATCAACTCAAGACTCATACTAACAACATATCCCTATAATTCAATAATTTCCAGCCCTTGATCACTTGAATGAGTGGTATTTTTATAGGTGAATGAAGGAAGTTATGCCATAAATGGTGATGATGAATGCCCTCCCAAACTTAGAATTTAGTTCCATGAAGGAAGGGTAAGGGGTTGATGTTCCTTAACTCCCTTCCTCATCCAAATATGAGCACAAAGGAGTAGATAGGTTTGAGAAATTTCTAGAGGCATCCAATGGATAAAGAATCTTTCAAACCCCAATGGAAATTCGCTGAAATTCACCCAGCGCAGGCCAAAGGGGACCAAGTGCGTTGCATAACACCCTGTTAGTGTATGGTTTGCATTACAATGCACCCTAATGAAGGCCTACCTACGCTGATCTTCTTAGAGGCAGTTTCTGGATGATTTTGGTCATGAAACTTCTTGGGAAGCTAGGCATTTTGATAGTTGATTTCTTTAGGGCATGTAACAACTGAATTAGGGTTTGATGTTCCCTAATAGTACTGATCTGTAGGTTGGGGTTAATGAGCCCAAATGGATCTGTAACACATGTATAATTAAAACCACCACAGATCCTAGATGTGGATTGTGGATGCATGTAGTGAAGTGTAGGAAAGACACTAGAGGAGGTATGACCTAGTTCACATAAATAGAGATGGTGTATTCTCTGGATTCTATGTTATAATATGTTGAGTCATGTGCATTTTTGCATGTGCTGTGTATATTGGAATTGTGCCACATGTTCATGTATTTTTCTATGGCTACATGTTATGTGTTATGTTACGTTATGTTGCATAACATGTTTGGTGTAGATAGGTATGGGACTGTTTGGGCCCTTGTGTTTTGTGATGTGTCGGGTGGATGCTAGTGAGCCTTTAGATTACCAATGAAAATATTCAGTCGATATAAGAATACCTGGTTTGGTAGTGACTACTTGGGTTGGTAGTTCCCATACTCGCGAGGTAATGAATGAGCTTACACACACACACATAAACATACATATATATTCATCATAGGGTGGAGGGAGCCTTTGGATACCCTTGTTTCCTTGGGGAATGGATCCTACATATGGAAGAGAAGAGAAGAGAAGGCACTCAATGCTTATCAAGTTTGGAAACCAATTAAGTTTGTGTACGTGAAGAGAGAAGGCCACTTGATGCTTACCAATTTGGATACTGATCCAGTGAGGTTAAAACAAGAAGCAAAGAAGAAATTAAAAATATGTATCAATATTTCATTCAGTTTTTGAATTTCTAAATTATGAAAATAATCTGATTTATGATGATTATGTTTTGATCTAACCAAATATGATAATTGTATACATGATGATTTGATGTATGGAGTAATTTGACTTGTAGTGACATGGACTAGAATAGAATGGCAATGTCACCTCATTGACAAGTTACCAATGAGGCATGAGTTGAATTTATTACAATTCCTTATGGTGAATCTAATGGGAATTAATGTTCTTTGATGTAGGAAAGCTTGGTATATTGCCTAGTTTAGGTGGATGGAGCTGGTTGCAAGGTTGATAACAGCAATAGTAAAAGGAATTGGAGTATGCAATAATATGTTGGTAAAGGGCTTCAGGAACATGGCCATTGTGGGACATAGGTACCTAATAGTGTCCATTGGTTGCCATAATCATGCTATGATTGGTATCATATCTTTGAGGCAGGGGTATGCCTTGGTTTTGGGATTCTTTCAATGCAAGGAAACCTTTCCAAGGAATGGATCACTTGAGGTACTAGGAAGCAGAGAAGTGAAGGCTAGGAAATATTTTTTTTTGGTCATTAGCATTACTGGATAGGATCAAAGGCACATTGGGAGTGTACCTGGATGTAATGAATCAATAACTATTTCCTGAAGGAGAGAGAAGCATAAGGATTGCAGTGTTGGACATGGGAGGAATGTAACACTCCAAGTAGAAGAAAAAATCCAAGTTGGATTGAACATATCTAAAGTATCCAAAGACTATAAAAAGGACAATCGGAACATGGTTGAATTCTAACTTTATGTTTAGCATATATTTTGTTTTCTGCTTGAAGCGAAGGCATAAAACATTGTGAATACTATAAAGAGATGATTATATAAATATCCATGAAAAAATGTGACTATTTTTCAAGCGTGTTTTTGTTGTATATGCATCATTGAACATCGAGGACAGGGTTTGTGATAGCCCCGATCATTTGCCATTATGAAATGAACTATAAATATTTTATGTAAATAATTGACAAAAAAATTGGGTTGAGTAATGGGACATGGATTCCATAGGCCGAGGAGGTTACTTTCTTGGGATGTTGGACATTTTCTGGCTGCAAGAAAGAAAATTAGAACTAGCTATTTCGACTCTTGAAAATTAGGATGAGAGACATGTTTCTTTGGAACATTAGACAAGGCAGTGATGACAAGAAAATCAAAGAAAAAATGGTAGGCTTCCAGCTCATGAGATGTGTTAGCCACCACGACAGTAAGCTAACCAATAGAAGAAAACCTTGGGGATAGTTGGACAGGTGGCACCTCCTTATTAGATGGAAATATTGTGGTAGGTAGATGTCACTGTCAATAGGGAAGAAGGGAGGAAATTCAACCTGTTGGGATAAGTGCAACTGGGGAAGAGAGGATACATTCAAAAAAAGAGAGACAATGCAAGGTACAAGGAGATGATCTACATAGCAAAAGAGGGAAGACTTAAATAATAGATAGAGAAAGGAAATAGAGGGACTAGAGATGATGGAGCAGTGTAGAGGAAGGCATTTGAGTTGTTGGAACAACACAACAACTAAGACTCGAGCTACTAGAACAACACAACAAACAAAATGAATTGCACAAAAAAAAGGAGGAGGACCATGAGTTATTGAGACAACACATAAGGTAAATGAGAAATTTGAATAGAGAAACAATGCAACAGAGGAGTGATGTTTCGATTGGTAAGGGAGAAAGAAAATATTACTTCTAGGTGAGGAATTAATTTCCTCTCGAGTCCACACTTGGAAAACTAGGGGGAGATGGTGTTTCTAAAAAAATACCTAAGGGATGGGGTGGAGGAATTATTCTTGGAAAATTCCTGGAATATTTCTCGATGCTTCCTTTTTATTGCTTGATTTTATTGTGGGTTCTAGATTCCCCAAGTTGGTTGGAACCATAGTGTTGAACTTTGAAGGGTAGGAGTGACTAATCTTTGGACTCCATGTGTACCTTCTTGACTACAACTTAGTTGATGAGTGGAGGTGGAAGAATCTCTCGAGTCCCTGGATCAACTGGAATTTTTGTTTAAATCCCTTGAGTAAGTACACCTTAGTCCATATAATTTGGCTTGGGGATGACAACTACAAGTGAGCTTGGCTACAACTTATCTATGGTTGTGTGGAGAGTGATTTTCCCAGACTCAGTTTCCTAAAAGCTTTAATGATAATCAATTTTTCATGTATTTCCAATAATAATGGGTATGTGTTTGCATTTCTGATCTGAAATAGTGTTATCAATGTATGAGACATGATTTGTTACTTTATTGTCTACATCATTGACTATATGTTGTTGTCACTGGTTTAAAGATGTTGGAACAATGTGTGTGGTGGTACTAGTTATGCTTCAATAGTAATCAACATAGGAATCCTCTTATTGTAGTGACATGATTTTTTTATTACAATCTCTTATTAGCATTGCTCATGTTTCAGAGTGGTGATGCTAAAGACCTATTTCTCTCTAGGCCTACTAGACTGTCTATTTTGCAAGGATGTCTTTCCAAGCTTTTCCGGTCAAATATACCTTGGTTCTTGGGTTTATATATTGTGTTCTTATTGCACCAACATGAACAAAATTGTGCCCTCAGTGCTATTAGGGAACTACCTCATAAGCTTAAATAACATGATTTTATATTTCATGTACTTGACATAATGATGCCTCTTTTTTACGGACATAATGAGTTCAAATTTCTCGTAAATGAGCACCCCATTTCATATATTTCTTAGTGTTGTTATGATGGTATATATGGGTTATTAAATCTACCATATCTTCTATTTCAGAAAGGTTGGTCCCTTCAATGTATTAGTCACATTAATATTTGAGTATAGACAGGGAGCTCAATCATTTTAATACCCATATGATAGTGGGAGATTCTAACAATAGTCATTTTGTTAATGGTATATTTGGCATAAATTACTATGAAGTGACCACTTTGGCCACTAAAGAGCTTAGAATAAAGATTTCTTTTTGTCATCTATCATCTTGGAAAATTCCTTCAACAAATAGATTTATTAACTAATCTAATGATCTATATTATTGTATTAATGTCGTCTCTGCTTGAAGGCTTGCTCTAAGGGTTGTTTCCTGAATGTATTTGCAAAATTGTGGTACCGTTGGGTTTACAATAACATAGAAATTTAGTTCTCTGGTGATTGTTGAATGTGGTGGTATGATATGTTCTACATCATGCCATATTAAATTTATTCCATTGCATTGTAAATGTAAATGTTGTGAAGGTTTATTTGTACTTTAGGGTAGCTTACAGTGGTTATCTCTATTCAATTGAATATATATCTATATATATATATATATATATATATATATATATATATAATATGAATATGAAAGATAGTATGATAAAATGAGCTCAGTGGAGGCTAGTGGTGTTGAGTGGATTCTCTGTGCATAATCTGATAATACATTCATTGCATTGGGTGCACACCACAAGCCTCACACTTGTTATGAAATATGCATGAACCTATTTCCATGGAACAATACAAAAAATTAATAAAGTTGGAGGCAAGGCTATTTCTGCGATGTTGACTTATACCTATAACCTTCACCATAATTGTAATGCTTCGGATGGATGCGAGAGCCTAGTCCCAAGGGCCTTTAATCCAAGAAAATGTGTCACAAAAATTCATTTTATGACTAGGTCAGAGGTTGGGGATGACCTTACAGTCATAATGAACGGATGGAGGTTAGGATGACCTCATTGTCATGTTGAAGGGTCAAAAGGTCAGGGTCGAGTCCAAGGGGGTAGTAATAATAGTGCTAATAGAAGAGTGGGTCAAACTCCAACTCAAAGTCCCATGGAATTACGTCCACTAGAACATTAGGTATAGTTTGATATATACATATATATATTACATATGTGATATGTATCTAACACATGTTAAATATGCATGTCTAAGGGAAAGAAGGCTATGGGACATGTATAAATGTTTACAACACATATACTTATGATGGGTGTAAAGTGGTTGTGCGTTGCAACAATGGGTCAAGGCTAGATCCAAGGTGCATAGTCCATAGAACCTATCTCACATAGCCCATAACCCATACAACCTTGCTCAATGACTGAGGGTAGGGACTGATCAATGGACGATGGTGAATAAAACCAGAAATCGATGGTTGGGGACATGATGAGACCTCTCTCCTTATGACATCGACAAGGGAGGGGGAGGTCCCGCTGCCATGAAAGCCATCATATGAGCATCAAATATTGATGTTGGACATTCCGGTAGAGACTCCCCCCTATGATGTCAATGAAGAGAAGTCAAACCCCACCCACCATTGATCTAGTCTTTTAATCTTAATTGTTAGATCAATATTGGAAAGTAGAAGCTTAGTTATATATATATTATATAATATATATATATATATAATATATTATTATATATAATATATATATCACAGTGCGGCCCATAAGCACCTCCGGTCACATGACCATTTTATGGCCCGAGTCCTTGTGAAGCCTTACAACTTCACTCCATTTGTCCATCTATACCAAAGACCAAACTAAGTGGTGCCTTTGATGTATCTCAATACATGTTTAGCTTCCTTCTAATAGAGTTTGGTTGGCTTAACCATTGCTTTACAAAGTTGGTTAACTGCAAAACATATGTCCAGTCGTGTGTTCACCAAATACATAAGTGAACCCACAAACTGCCTATAAATAGTAGCCTTGACTACTTCACCTGAAGTAGCATCTTCCTTCCTCCAATTCCTTGCAAGAGGAGTCTCCATGGGTTTGCTTCTCTCCATGTAGAACTTCTTTAGTATCTCGTTGTCATACTTTCCTTGAGAGACAAACAATTCCTCATCTCCTTTCCATACTTCCATACCAGGGAAATAATGCATGAACCCCAGGTACTTCATCTTGAATTCTCTTGCAAGATTTTACTAGGTTCTCATCACCTGTTAGAATTAAATCATCGACATATAATACTATAATAAAAAATTTACCTTCAACTACAATATGGTAAAGGTGCGCATTTTCTTCACTTTTTGTGAAGCCCAACTTGGTGAAATAGTTTTCAATCCTAGTGTACCAAGCAAGGTGCTTGTTTCAATCCATACAATGCTCACTTGTGTATGCACATATGAAAATATTTATTGAAGGTCTCAAATCCTTTCGACTGCTCAATGTACACCTCTTCCTCAATCACTCCTTTGAGGAATGTTGTCTTCATATCCCTCTGATGTATCTTCCATCCCATTTATGCAGAAAGTGCTAGAATAGATTTGATTGAAGAGTACCTTGCTACTGGAGCAAAGGTCTCTTCGTAATCAATTCCCTCCACTTGAGATAACCCTTTGGCCACAAATATTGCCTTGTGTTTCTCCACACTCCCATATGTTGCTTGCTTTACCTTTTAAAGCCATTTATAACTCACCACTGACTTGTCTGTTGGTCTTGGGACCACTTCCCAAACATTGTTTTTGATAATGGAGTCATACTTCTTAACCATGGCATCAACCCATACTGGGTTAAGCATTGCTTCCTCGAATGACGATGGCTTAATCTCTACACTCTCAGTCATCAGAGCCATGTAGCCAGTGTACCAATCTGGTGAACTCCTCTACGTACGTTGTGATGTGTGTGCTCCCACATTCTCTCTAGCATGATGCATCAATCTATCAACCTCTTTGACGCGCTTCCTTCCATCCTTGGAAGTACCTGCATGAGTGGGTGCTTCCACTCTTTGCTCCTCTATATGTGGTTGCTCCACATCATCTTGAGATTCTTCCTTTAGAGCTAAAAGCTCCTCATTTGCATGTAACTAAAGCTCCCTCTCAAGGGAACATCTCATGGCCTTTTCTTCATCAAACTTCACATGTCTATGAACCAATGTCATCCTGTGAGATGGAAGGTACACCCGATAGTTATGAGGTGTATCAGTGTACCCCACAAATATGCTCAACTCAGCTGTTGGTTCAAGATTTTTCCTTACATCCTTGGTAACATGAAACTAAACAGATGAACTAAAGATCTTGAAGTATGCCACATCTAGTTTCTTACCTGAAAAAGCTTATCATGAGAGTAAAATGATGAACTGAAGATCCTGAAGTATGCACATCTGGTTTCTTAACTAAAAAATCTTCTTTTGGTGTAATCATGTCGAGGATCCGATGAGGACTCTTGTTTTGCACATATATAGTTGTATAGCATGCTTTAGCCCACATGTGCAATAGTAGGCCCTGATCATGTAACATCACATGTGCAACTCCCATAATACTTATGTTCTTCCCTTTAGCCATCCCATTCTATTGTGGGTTATGGGGTGCTATTAAATCTCATTGAGTGCCTTCTGATGCACATAAGTTATTGAATTCATTTGACACATATTATCTATCGTTATCTCTCTTGAGAGCCTTCACTTTCCTGCAATTGTCTTTCTCAAAAAGTGCTATAAATTCACAAAATTTAGAGAACATATGATCTTTCTTCTGCATGAAGAAAATCCATCAATTACGTGAGAAATCATTTAAAAATATTACATAATACTTGTGCTTGGTCGTGGAGGCTATCGATAATGGTCCACACACATCTGAGTGAACTCTTTCAAGGATCACTTGCACTCAACTGTCCTTATCATGAAAGGTGGATTTGTGTACTTCCCTGATGTACACCCTCTGCATGTATCTCTCTGCTCTAGTGCACCCTTGGGAAGTCCTGTAGAAATATGCTCCATGATCTTCAAAGCTCAGTGGTGCAAGCGACCCAATCTTCTATGCCACAATTCACCGATGTCTCGACTCTACACCTTCTTTGATTTTGTGCTAAAGGAAACACAATCTTCTACATCCAATTTGTAGAGGTTCTTCACCCAAACCCCAATCCTCTTCACTTGTCTTGAGGCTATGTGACGAAGGAAAGCCTTTCCTTTTCTAAATATCACATCGTAGCCATGATCCTCTAACATAGAAACTGAAACCAAATTCTTCTTCAAACTCGGAACATACATGACATATTTTAATGTGAGAGGAGAACAAGGCTCCCTCTGGAAAGTAATAGTACCGATGTCGATTGCGTTATACCTTACATAATCTCCCATTTCAATGTGCATCTGGAGGTCCTTCTCCTCCAAGTCACTAAAGAATTATTTGTTGTCGGTCATATGGGATGAGACTCCACCATCTAGATACCACACACTACCCATCACCGATGTCACCATGAAAGCAATGAGAATGAAATCCAACTCAAATTTTGAAGCAAGAACTTCACCTTCCGCTCCTCCTAAGGGCTTCTTGTTGGCCTTCTTGTGCAAACACTTCATGGCATAATGTCCGAGCTCATGACAGTGAAAACATTTAATCTTGTGACCCTGATTGGAATATGATTTGGAATGGGACGACTTCCCTGTCCCTTTCTTTACCTTTCCAACCAAGGCACAATTATCCTCATCATAATGCTTAGATGAGAATCCATCTTTGGTGTTCCGTTGGATGTCTTCTTGCACCAAGTCAAACCACAAACGCTCCCACTCTGGTAGCCTCTCCTTGCCATTTATCGAATCTTGGTAGATGTGCCAGCTCTTAGGAAGTCCTAGAAGTGCTAGGTTGACCAAATCATCTTCAAAAACTGTAATACCAAAAATTCCAAGCTCGTCCTTACATTGGGTGAACTTGGTCAAGTACTTTGGTATTGTGTCGCCCTTCTCCATCTCGAATTTCTTGAGCTTTTCCTTTAGTGCCAACTTCCTGTGGTCACTGTTGTCCTGAAATACATCTGTTAGAGCCTTCCACATTACATATGGAGTCTCCTTCCCATGGAGGTTCCAAACAATATGATCTCGAACTCCTTCTAGGATGATCCTTCTCGCCTTTGCTACACATTTCCTCCACTCTGCCAAATTTTGAGCATCAGTTGTTAGAAGCTTAGGAATATCTTTGTCTATGAATTCCTTAAGCTCGTTGTCTTCCAACACTACCTCCATCCTTTCCTTCCAAGCAATATAGTGCGAACTACCCTCAAGGGCATATTCAAGTCTCAATCTGTAGAACGATATCCTATTATCTTTGAAGTATGATACTGCAAATTTGATTTCACCTGCCAAAGAAAAAGTTGTATTCTCCTCTTCTAGAGTGATTTCTGCTTTGATACCATGTAGAAATTCCTTGTAGATTCAAACTGTTAATTGTAATTTACTAAAACAAGAGAGTTGAATTTACTCTAATCATTAATGGAAACAATTAAACGATTGTGAAATCACAAAGCATATGCTAGAAAGAATTCAATCAACACATTACACAACGATTTCTTGGGGAAAGCCACAACTAAAACCCCCTGCTATTTGTATATTTCATTAGTCAGAAAATATGAGAAGATTACAATGCTTTGCTCAAGCCCAACCAACCTATGCACTATCTCTATCTATCTCACTACTTCCTAGATAAGCCCAGGCTAATACTTAACCAAATTTTGGCTTTCCCAAGTCCCTATTTCCTTGTGGTGTTTCCTTGGGAATTAGCCCTTGATTAATTAGGGAAATTCCTCAATATTAATTACATAATCCTCATAGGCCTTCCTTGTAGAAATTTTGAATAATAAACACATATTCAATGGAGATTATCCTGATCATGTACTATTGGGGAATACATACACAATACATAAGCTCCTCTACGTTGATCATCAATACAGCAACATCAATAACAATAAAACATCAAGAGCATGCACACATTAACACAATGTGTAACCCGGGGAAAGCTTACAGCTGAAAACTCCACACTATTTGTATATTAATGATTGAGAACATGTAACATTACAATAGTCAATACTTCTCACAAGTATCTAGCACTATCTCCACCTGTTACACACAATACAGCTCAGATCTGATCTCCAAATCTATTCCACTGCTTGCCTGCCTCCACTGCTCAATACCTGCTCAAGAATGGATGAGAATGGTTGAACCAAACTCGTATTTACCTCAAAAGAATCACTCACACTAGGAATCACATGAGCAGAGGCTATAATCACTTGGTATTGGCCAATTCTCATTGTCATAACTCAATCCCATTGATTGTGTAAATCCTCATGCACAACTATAATCACAACTGAGAGCAGTCTGATCCTTTAACCCCTGTCCCTGCTGAACTGAACATGCACTGACATGCAACTGAGTTAACTGATGTATTCTTTAGTTGCATTATGAGTTAATAATTAGTTTAACAACTCATCATTAGTCCATTTGCAGCTAGACTAATTACAACTAGTTTAACCAAGTCAAACTGAACACAACTCCATCAATTCCACAATCAACTCCACCAAACTCAACTAATTGAGTTCTAACTGAAGTCATGCATGCAACAACTCAACTGACCCACAAAGAAAGTGTATTTCCTTCTGACAGCTGCATGTGCCACATCTGTAGACAAACTGAAGTGCTCCAAGAGAATAAGATAAAGCTTATAGTCTATATATTATTATAAGCTAATAATATTTGACTGCTCTATAATTAGACTTGACAGTGTCACCGCTGTTGTCTAAAAATAGACTTTGCGCCATAATTTGCCTGCGGGCCCACTTAGTGAAGGCGACTCTTTTCACTAAGCTCCATCATCTTGTTGTGATCTCAAAATTCCTCTGACTAGCACCATCTGTACAATTCAGATGATTATATAACTGATAGTACATTGTCCCTGAACTCCAATCTTAACTGGGTAACTCTCATATCTGACATGCATGAGTTATTTATGAGTGAATCATCAGTTAACTGGTTGAACACATGAAACAACACCTCACTGTGCAACCTGTTACTAGGTGCTCCATTAGTTGGAACTAGTTTAACTAAATTTATCTAAGTTAAATTGAATTAATTAATTACAACTTAAAATAAACTCAACCAGGACTCCTATAATGTAGGAGACACTTTACATGACTCGAGTTAGACCCTCAACTCAAATTAATTGAGCCAATTAAATCAATTTAACTTAGTTAACTCATACAAGTTACCTTGTGATGTGGAATTACAATTTTATTCCTAATTTAATTCAAAACCAAATTTAAATTAAGATTTTCTTGTTGCATTTTCAACAATGAGCACTTCACCAAGGGTAAAGTCGAGTGTTTACACAATCTATCTTAATAAAATTTTCATACTTGAACTTTACACATAAATAATCACTAGATCATAACATACTTACACAATTTATAAATTAATACATTTGATACACTCAAAATAAAAAATTATATTATGGTCCAAATTTTCAAAGACTTGAATTTTACACCTAAATAATCACTAAATCATAACCTACTTGATAATCTTAAACACAATTTATAGGTTTAGGTTAATAAATTTAATGCAATGAAAATAAAAAGTTGTACTATATAGTCCATAAAATATGAAAATAAAGAGTTGTACTATGGTCCATAAAATACTCATTTGCTGTCACAAACATGACCTCACCGAAGCAATGTTGGGCAATCAAAGAAAGGGAGACTTACGGGTATTCAAAAGGTCCTTATGTTATCTAGTTTTTAATGATTCATCAATAATGGATTGTCTTAGTTAAATGGTTTGATGGTTACTCCAAAATGATTGATTCACCATGTTTTATAAAATTGAATGGTTTATATTTAACTAAACTCACGGGTAGAGTTAATTATCATATTTGTCACATTTTAATACATGTTGTGAAATCAAATAATATTTTTGAGGGGAGAGACTTATTTTACAGTGCAGTATGATCTGTAAAGTTTTGTTATTGAAGTTGAAATTTTGCTCATGTAAGTTTAAATATAAATTAAAAAAAATCTAAATATATATATACAAAACATTTAAATGTCATAAAAAAATATTGCACTTAAAAAAATTGGATCTCTCTCCTCATATTTCCACTCATATTAGATTTGTATTTAAAATGGATCTAAACTAATCTTATAATCAGCCAAACATAATGAACTCGTTTATATCCGGAAATAAAAAGCCCTAATTGCCATTGGGGTTTGAAATTGAGAATAATAATTATTAATATATGTACTTTCGAAAAGAAATTACCAAAGCTTTGCGCCCTGCAATTCCGTAAATGGCAGTTACAACTACGTACTCCATTATAATGATCGTGATATGTGAACGACTATTAGTTGTTAGTGGTGAAAATTCAGTGTGGGTGACCATGTGAAGCCTCACATCAGGCGTTAGAGTGAATGGCACAATAATATGAGAAGTGTCATCACAGAGTGGTTGTTTTCTTCGGTTGGGTTGTGAGTTATTTTCAGCTTTTCAATTTAATGTACTACAAATGTTTTTCCTTTTTTTTTGTGGTGTGGCCCAATCATGCTATGTGTTTTAGTTTTGTTGATAGTTGGCATTGTGCTGTAGTGTTGTTTTTTAAAGAATTTTTTAAAATATATTTTTAGTCAAATTTTAATTTTTATTGTTTTAAAATAGAGTTTTTTAATTATATGTATTTGAGAAAATTTTAAAATAAAATATAAACTAAATAAATTATTTTTTATATATAATATATATATTTAATATTAATATTATTATTTTTACTATATTTATAATATTTTGAAATATTTTTTATTTTTTATAATATAAATAATAAAATTAATAATTAAATAATTAAATTTTTATTTTTAAAAAAATGTGTGAAATAGAGATATTTTCACTCCAATTATTTGCATGCAGCTGATAATTGAGATTTTATAAAAATAAGTTTTACATTAATATAAATATAATAAAAATATTAAATGCAAAAATGATTTTTTTTTATAATAATATATTTGTATTATATAAAAAATATTTTAAATTATTTTCATATTAATAAGAAATTTAATAATGTAATTATTTTTTATTTTTAATACAGATTTTCATAAAAAAAAAAATTGTATGTTTTTTTATGTTTAATATAGAATTTTAATAATATATTTTTTTCTTTGGAAAAAATAATAATTTTATTTCATTGTTGTTGAACAAAATTATGCTTTGCTTATGTATTTTTAGAATTCATCTGAGTCAAAGTTGTATTTTTTTGGAAATAAATAATAATTTTATTTCATTGTTGTTGAACAAAATTACACTTTATTTATGTATTCCTAGAATTCATCTAGTCAAAGTTGTTTGTGCATAAAAAGGTGCTTGATACATACATATTTTATCATTCCATCATTCATAAAATACAATAAATACATTTAATCGGAGCGTGATAACATATTTGTTCAAAAAAAATGTTGTGTCAAATATATCCCACATTGGTTGTCCTTATACTGTTGATGTAGTAAAATTGGACCATCTTCATTGAATAGTTAGTGGCAGTACTCAAAATGTTCTTCATTTTTGTATTCTTTGATCTGCTAGTGCCCATAAGTATGTCTAATACTAGGTTTAGACAACTAAATCACCTAGTGACTCCTCTCATTGTATAGGTGGCAACAAAAGAAAAAATCATGTTCTTAAAATATCCTTTAACAAAGGAAAAAAAAAAGGTTGTGACACCTTTGAAACCCCTTTTACCTAGTTTATGTCAATCATCATCAATCATCGAATCCCCCAAATCCTAGAGGGAATGACACCATTTTTCCTTTTGAAAAAACATGAGCAATATTAGTTCCATAACCTCAACATAATTATTGGAGCCATTTCCTAGTCCCATTTCCAAGGTACGTAAATAATTATCAACAAAATAAAGAACAACACCCCCTCGACAAAGCCTCTCCTCTCTTTAAGAGGCCTCGTCAAAGAAATCCCATGACCTTGACTTATCTATTTTTACAACATTTGAATTCCTTTTGATATGTGGTCAATCCCGTTGAGGAAGAATTGGAAGGATAATTGAAATCTGAGCTAGTGTTATGTCAGGGTTGGTAGATACATCCTGAAACATGGCATAGCTACAAACCAATCATATGCCCCAACAGATTATTAGAGGCAAAGATTTGAATTTTTTAAGAGCTTTGTTATTAGCCTCAGAAAATTTCCTACAATGTCATCCACCCCTTGCTTCAAGTTCTTCCTGAGCTAAATTCCAAACACACTATGTGAATGGACATTCAATGAACAAATGTTTAATTGATTCACTCCCATCTTGCATAAAATAAACCAAGCTAGCCCTTCTACCCATTTGTTTTGAATATTTTCCTATGTAGGTGTCATGTTCTCCAAGAGGCACGACATGAAAATCCTAGTTTTAGTTGGACATTTTAATTTTGGAAGCTTCTTCCACTACCAAGCATGTTTCCCTTGCAACCTTTATGCTATGAAATGTAGATATGCCATTTTTGATATAATCACCAAAAGGGGCAATAAACTACACCGATTCATCCTCTCGATTCAAAATCTTGATGTGAGAGGATCTAAGTGATCCAATGTAGACTATCTAGGGGCTAGCTTGTCCATCATTGATGCCCACTAGGTCTGTAGAGAGCCACCCCTAAGCCCACATATTAGTTCTTGTAGGATAAACCACTTGATTAAGAGTAACAAATCCATTGTTATTTAAAATATCCACTAGACCTTGAGAGAGTGTGTATGCCATGCCATTACTAAACCAAGGATTAATCCCAATCTTGACCAGCGAACCATTACCAATTTTCCAAGTGATATCATCTGTAATCACAGGGAAGGAGACTAAAACCAAATTCCAAATAATAGAGATATTGGCTTTCCTTTTATTCATATTCCCGACCCATTCTACTCTTTGAATTAATGTACTTTTGTTGAACCACCATTGTCCAAAATCTTTGTGTTGTTGAAAGCCTCCAACCAGCTTTAGCCACAAGATATTTTGCAAAATGGATTAGTTTCTCTAATCCCCACCCACCCAAGCCTTCAAAGCTACAGTTTTATTACATTTAACCCGTGGCATAACAATGTGATCCTAGGAGTTGACCCAAAAGAACCTTAGGCAAGGCGAAGTTTCTCCAAAGTCCCTTTGGGAGTCCAAGAAAGAGCTATCCAAAAAATGGTATGGCTTCCAAAATATATTTTATCAATACAAATCTTTTGGCCTATGAGAACCATCAAACGATCCATATTTTTAACCTTTTTTCCATCTTAGCAGTAAGCCATTGCCAATTTTCCTTCCTATATGAGCTTTACTTCAGGTGTAACGCAAAGTATTTCATACCTTCATCAAAAAAAATGGAGGTGAAAGGAAAAGCTTCTTTCACATGAAGGGCCTCAACATTTTCAAGCAAATAAATGGACAAAGTTGATTTTGATGGATTTTGTTTGCATACTTGAGGCTGCTTGAAAAAATATGAAGGCATTATCTACAAATTTGATTTCATGTCTAGATCCATCATAAAAGAGTAAAATGTCGTCTACAAATAACAAGTGGGTAATAATCAAATTTCCTTCCACCCCTACACCATTCAACAAGCCCCTTCATTTTGCATCAGTCAACAACCTACTTAGGCCTTCAACCACCAAACAGAACAAGAGTGGATAATGTGGGCACCCCTATCTAAGGCTCCACTCAGCATGGTAAAAAGGGGATGTCACTCTGTTAACCAAGACCAAAAAAGAAACCATTGTGAGGTAGCTCACAATCCAAGTTATAAAAAGGCACTTTGAAACCCAAATGGGTTAGGAATAAGCATATATAAACCCAACTAACTCTCTCATAAGCTTTGGAGAGGTCTATATTTAGATTTACTCCTTTAATTTTTTGTGATTTTAGGATGTGGATGTTGGGTCCCTATAATACTAGTGATTACCCCATTACTATTGTAGTTGTACCCCTTATTAATATTGTTTTTTCCCTATTATCCCCATATTGTTACTACTGTGCCCCATAGAATCCCTCTATTGTTACTTTTGTGGCTTTATATTATTATTGTTAGGTCGGCTGGGTTATATTGTGACTCCTTAGACTCCTATATATAGAAAGGAGGTTTTGGTCCATTTGAATCATCCAAGAATTGTTCATTTATGTAATGTAAAGGAGGTTTCCCCTTGAAGAGGCCTGAATTCTAAGGCGTTGATCTATCTTTTCTATCTTTTCTTAAGCTGGTTTCATAACATTTGGTATCAGAGCTTTGGATTCTAGGGTTTCGTTGCTCCAAACAAGTCATCGTGGAATTTTTGCTATAACTTTTTTTCTGCGACGTTTCAGAAGCTAAAAAAAAACCCATTTGAGAAGAAATCGTGCTGAATCTTGAGTCTGAATTTTAGAGCTGTTCATACTGTATTTGCGGAGATATGATCTGAGGAAGTTGGTCTTCTTGCAAACTCCTGAATTTCATTCCAAACAGGTCATCGTGGAATTTTCACTATAACTTTTTTTCTGCGATGTTTCAAAAGCTTAAAAAAAAACCCATTTGAGAAGAAATTGCGATGAATATTGGGTCCGAATTTTAGAGCAGTTAGCACTATATTTGCGGAGATATGATCTGAGGAAGTTGGTCTTCTTGCAGACTACTAAATTTCATTCCAAACAGGTGACCTAAGGAAAATCGTCATAACTTTCTCTCTGAGAATCTGATTGAAATTTCGTAAGAAGGTACAGAAAGAGAACAAACTGTAGTTTCTTGTACATATTTTTCAGAGCCAAAGGTTGAAACAGTGACTTGTGGCACGTCGTACAAGTTTGCTCTACTGAACTAGTCTATAATCAGGTCACTGTGGGAGATTTTTCATAACTCTTCCTTAGAGAATCCAATTTGGATCAGATTGGCGGCATTGGAAAGAGGACACAGAGGGCTACTATAGGTCGCAATTTTAGAACTGGATGATCTGAAAGTACAGAGATACATCAGAGGCAATATCGAGCTCCTACAAAGTGAAAAAAGGTGTGTAGATTCTTTTAAATTTTTTCTTAAGATTGGTTTGAAAATTTATTTTGAAGGAATTCAAAAGGCATAGTAGAAAATTATTATCGGTAACGGATGCTCTGAGGAAAGAAAATGAAAACACCTAGTAAGGAACCTAAAAGCCCTAGCAAGACTCATGAAGAAGAGGAAGAAATGTTACATGATATATCAAAATTACAAGAACAAGTGCAACAAATGTCACGCTCACAAAAGCTAACAGAAGATAAGATAAATGGCATGGAATCTAAGATAAAGGGTGTGGAAGCTAAGATGAATGGCATGGAAGCTAAGATGGATGATTGGAAGATAGATTTGAAGACATATATGGAAGAATTGAAGATAAATATGAATAAGTTGCTACAAGAAATGGTCACTAATGGTGAAAGGGTAGTAAAGGAAACTCATGATGAGAACAAAAGACATGTTAATCATGATTCCATGGACCCTAATGTTGGATCGAAGACCCACCATATTCCAAAAATCGATATGAGGAAGTTTGATGGCAAGGATCCCGCAACATGGATATTACAAATGGAGCAATTTTTCGATCTCAATAATGGGAAAAACACACAAAAGGTACTTATTGCAACTTTATATTTGGAACCAAATCAATTTGTATAGTATAAATGGATTTGCTCTCATAAACAAATTATCACTTGGGCAATTTTTACGGAAGAATTGACAGCACGTTATGAGGATACAATAAGCAACATTTTTTTTAGCCAATTGATAAGTCTCAAACAAAAGGGTTCAATAATGGAGCACATTGAGGAGTTCCAAAAATTGAACATAAGGGTAAAAAATATTCTAGAGGAGCATAGGATTGATGTGTTCATAGGGACTT